>WNWK01052016.1:0-12307 GCA_009830355.1 Cherax destructor | reverse complement strand
CTCCCTGCATCCTGCTAAACCCCCTGCTGCCTGCTACCCCCCCCGCCCTGCCCCCCCTGCCCCCTCACCCCTGCATCCCTTTACACTCTCTGCATCTTTGCTACACCCCCTGCATGCCTGCACCCCTGCATGCCTGCTAACCCCTGCACCCCTGTACACTCTCTGCATTTTTGCTACACTCCCTGCATGCCTGCTCCCCCCCCTGCATGCCTGCTACATCCCTGCATAAATGCACATTCCCTGCATGAATGCTTCCCCCCTGCACATTTTTTACCACAGGCTTGGCACTAGGAGCTTTCTTGGGGCCCATGGTGGCTTATTTAGCAGTTGCAAGCACTAAAAACAGTGGAATAATGACAATATACTTTTATGAATGCGTGGGTGTGGGTGGGTGGTCGCTCTCACTTGCAAACAATAGCACACTGACGCTCCCTGGAGTGCGCGCTCAGCTGGGCGCCAAGCGGACACGTCCGGTACGAATGTCGGTACACGAAGCAAACATCGTAAGTCACAGTCACATTTTTTACGTTATAAATATCGGTTATCGAAAATAACGTAAAATGATAGCATCGTAAGTCGGGGTACCACTGTATTTGTCCAATCTCTTTTTAACCCTTTGGAGGTCGCAAGGCCCTCTCCGAAACTCGTTCTCAGGGTCGCAAATTTTTCGGAAAAAAAAAAATTATTTTTTCTTATGAAATGATAGAGAATCTTTTTCTGATCATAACGCTACCAAAATTATGAAATCTGATGGAAAAATAACGGAATTATGCTCTTGCGAAGTTAGCGGTATCAATGACATTTACACATCGGCGATTTCGCCCACTTTGAGCCCTATTTTCGGAAAATTCCAATGTTTCAGTCTACTAAAATTATAGCGATTTCGCTAGAATTCCATTTGTTCTATCAATTGAGTATAAGAAACTTCAATTTCCGATTTGAACTACCCAATAAGGTGGTCAGAAATTTGCAATTTGGCCAATTTCACACAAATTTCAAAAGATGCTAATTTCAAAATAGGGTCCAGAATAAACAAGACTGACATTCCTAGCACTAAAATAACATTTTATCTGTTTATTAGTCACGTCTCCAGGCCCCTCTTACATTACTTTTGCTTTCCATTTTGAATTTTTATTCTCAAAAAATAGAAGATTTACTGTTATGTATACAACTGCATCATTGTAAAAATGGTATAAATAATATCAGTGCACTTGTGCAAGAATATTAGATTACCCAGTTGATGTGTATTGGACGCATGGCGTGATTTGTTTACTCTTGAACATCGGCAAAAATCAAACATTTTCGCTACTTTGCACTCAGTTTCAAGGTACTTGTCATCGTGAAACCAGTCAAAATTATCTCTATTTCTGTAATATATCATCCATTCTATCGAATGAGATTAAGAAAACAAGTATACAAGCATAAATACTATACGAAAATAGACTGCAAGGTCGTTGTTTTAAACCAAAAACACGGTCAGAGTTTTTTTTTCCTCATGCACTGTGTGGTGCAGGATTTTTTTTATACTGCGCACACTAACCGCACAAACCCATTCTCTCACATCTAGGCCTACCAGCCTGTTTCCACTTGATTTGAGGGCGCTAGAAATTAGGTGTACTAGTACGACGAAAACCCTGGTGCGTAATATAGTACGGCCGAAACCCCGAAAGGGTTAAAGCTACCCAAGGTCCTATCGAAGCTAAAACCTTTGGTAATTTCAAATTTAGGTTGGATAAATTCAATAACCCTACTAGGCAGACTGTTCCACTCATCAACTACCCTATTTCCAAACCAATACTTTCCTATATCCTTTCTAAATCTAAACTTATCTAATTTGAATCCATTATTGTGGGTTCTCTCTTGGAGAGATATCCTCAAGACCTTATTTATATCCCCTTTGTTAATACCTATTTTCCACTTGTATACCTCGATCATGTCTCCCCTCATTCTTCGTCTTACAAGTGAATGTAATTTTAGGGTCTTCAATCTTTCTTCATACGGAAGATTTCTAATGCTATGTATTAATTTAGTCATTCTACGCTGAATGTTTTCTAGCAAATTAATATCCATTCTGTAATATGGAGACCAGAACTGAGCTGCGTAATTTAGGTGAGGCCTTACTAACGATGTATAAAGCTGTAATATAACCTCTGGACTTCTGTTGCTTACACTTCTTGATATAAATCCCAGTAGTCTGTTTGCCTTATTACGTACGCTTAGGCTTTGCTGTCTTGGTTTAAGAGGCCTCCTACGCGTACGCCGCGCGAGGAAAAATATTGAAAATTGAGTTAACCATATTGAAAAATAGAGTAACTCTCTGGCTACGCATGATGGTACAAGAATCATTGTTCTACGACATTCCTACAAGGAATTATGGTCGTTTATAACACACTGGTGAGCGCCAACAACCGTAGTAGGTCGGCTGACATTTCGTGAATTTTCGTATTTTTTCCGATTTTTTCCTTAATTTCTTGTAGTATTCTTACTTATATAATAATTGACGATTTGGCATCATAACAGAGTGGGCGGGGATTATCCGAAGACTTCCAGCCAATCAGGAACCTTCTAGAACATTTGATTGAGTCAGCAGAAATTCCTGACTCAGGATAGCAGGAATATGCTTCATTATAACGCTATTATCAATACTACGGTTTTTATATCTATCACAATTGATCTATTATGACATAATAGACAATATAAATAACAAATAAACATAGTAAATACTCCAGAATGAATAATATGTGGCATAATAGGATCGCCGACTGGGACCGCCTCCAAGTATCATATTACATTCCTGGGTGTGGGGTGTTCCTGGGGTGTTACCCTGGGCCCTCTAGGGGACTTGTATTAAAGAAAACGAACAGGGCTAACTATGATATACACTCGTAATGCAAGATAAAGCTAAGAAAAATGCTATTTTGCTCCGGGAAAAAAAAAAATTTCCTTGCGCGACCTTCCGCGTAGATTATCTCAGAAGTAAGTTATTCATCTATATATTGGAGTAGAACCGTTAATATTCATAGGAATGAAATGAAACTCACAGACAACATAAAAGAAAGGTTGTATTAATTAATTATGATTAGTTTTTTGAGATATCGTAATTAGTTTTTTATTTATGTGAGGTAAAAAGTCAGATATTTTCCAACATGTAAAAAACACACAAACTTTATTTTTTTTAAGCATGAAGATAGGGATAAATTACACAAAGGGGATCATTATAATTTCAGATTAGCATTGTTTTATGCGTAGGTGAAGCCAGAACAGCTTCAACAAGTCCCACTACGACTCCTGAATTTTTTTATATGTGATGTTTAGTAAAACTTGATAAATATTTTTTTTTCTCAGTTGTTTGTTGGCCGATCTTTTTGAAACTTGATACAAGTCAACTAGAAAGGTGCTTCTTTACGTATAAAAAAAATGAAAGAAATCGAACGAAAATTAACGAAACAACATATTTATCGACCATGACCACGGCGTACGCGTAGGAGGCCCCTTAATGTTGCTGCTTACCATAACCCACGTCTGTGAAGACGTGTCTTGTGTGCTCTCTGTGAATCTGAACAAGATGTCCTCTCTTGAACTACTCTAACAGCAGCTGAAGGAAGAACTGAGGGTAGCTAAGCTTGAGATACAGTGACTGACTGAGGAAAACAAGTGGATTCGTAGTAATCCTCCTGTTGAGAATCCTCAAGCCAAGAAAGGAACCTGGACAGTGGCTGGAACGCATGGGACAAAGTTAAGGTTCAAGAGGACGGATGGAGAGGTAGAATCAACAAAGATCCAGGAAACTGTTGTGGAAATATCTAACCGATTCTCTGTGTTACCCGATGAATGTGAGTCGACTACTGGGAACATCACGACGAACAACACCAAAGAAGGTAAGAACATTGTTCTTGTTGGTAATAGTCAGATTAGGTACATGGATAGAGCCTTCTGCTTGAAAGATAGAAGTAGGAGACAGAGGGTTTGCTTTCCTGGGGCTGGGATGGAGGATATTGTTAGCCATCTGGACGACATCATGAGAGGTAATGGGAGCAATCCTATTATCTGTCTCAGTGCTGGAGGCAACGATGTTGGCAGATGTAGGAGTGAGGACCTGACTAGCAGGTATAGGTCAGCAATAGACATAATGAGGAAGAAGGGTGGGAACGATGTCATAATTGGTATTTTGCCAAGGAGAGGAGTTGGAAATGAATGGTTGTCCAGGGCAATTGGTGTCAATTGCTGGCTGGACAAATATTGTAAGGAAAATGCAGTAACATTCATTGACAACTGGGACCTCTTCTATGGCAGAAATGACATGTATGCCAGGGATGGGGTTCACTTATCTAGGTCTGGGGTTGTGGCACTGGCAACTGCAGTGAAGGGAGCTGTTAGGGCTTTAAACTAGGAAAAGTTAGTGGTATGGGTTATGGGGGGAAAACAGTGAAGTCCCAGTGTAGTAGTAATATGAATTCTAGAACTAGTAATAGGCAGAATAAGGTGGATATTGGAAAGTCAGTGGCACAAGGTGACAAGGACTGTAATAGGTATAGTGGAAAACCAGAAATGAGCAGGAAGGGTAAAGAGAAAGGGGGGTCTTTATATGTATATTACACTAATAGTCGTAGTGCTAGAAATAAGATGGACGAGTTGAGATTAGTTGCTAGTGCGGGTAATATTGATGTTTTTGCAATAACTAATAATAATAATAATAATACGAGACGTGGTTTAATATGAAAAATCGGGACATGCCTGCTGAATGTCACATCCAGTGTTTTAAATTGTTCCAAGGAAACAGAAGTATCGGGAAGGGGGGTGGGGTGGCACTCTATGTCCATGATCATTAAAATTGTTGCATAAAAATGGGCATAAAGTCTGAAATAATACATACAGAGTCTGGATAGAATTTTCAGAGGGGTGTGAAAAATTTATTTTAGGCGTGATATATCGTCCTCCAAACTTAGATAGGGAACAAGAGAGACTACTCTGGGAGGAAATTGTTAAAGCCACAAGGCATGATAATAACCTACTTGACTTGGTTCTGGCAAACAAGGAATCCCTTGTTAATAATTTAGAAATTACAGAGGAACTTGGCACAAGCGACCACAAGTCAATTACCTTCAGCATTGAATGGATGTATGGTAGTAGGGATAATTCAGTAACAGTCCCAGACTTTCGCTTAGCAGATTATAATGAGCTTAGAGAACACTTATCAACTGTGGACTGGGGTAACGAAGAAAGCTATCAATATGACAGCTTTCTTAACACTATACGGGCTGCCCAAAGAACATTTATCCCTTATAAAGAATTAGATCAAGTAGAAATGACCCAAAAGGGATGAATAATAGGCTCAAATATCTTTTAGGGCAGAAGAAAGGATAAATAGAGGTGAGGGTCATCTTATAAATCAATATACTGACATCAAGAGGGACGTTAAAAAGGGTATAAGAAAAGCTAAACGGGACTATGAAATTAAAGTTGCTAGGGATTCAAAAACTAACCCAAAATGTTTTTTCCAGATTTATAGAACAAAAGTTAGGGATAAGATAGGTCCCCTTAAAAATAACTCTGGGCATGGTACTGACAAGGAGAATGATGTGTGCTCTATTTTTAATAATTATTTTCTCTCGGTTTTCACACAGGAGGACACTAATAATATCCCAGTAATTAATTTTTATAGTGACCCTGACGAAGATAAATTATGTAATATCACAGTCACTAGCGAAATGGTTATGAAACAAGTAGACCGACTGAAATAAAATAAATCGCCGGGTCCTGATGAGCTTTTTGCAAGGGTTCTTAAGGAATGCAAAATGGAACTCTGTGAACCAATATCTAACATTTTTAATTTATCTCTTCAAAGAGGTGTAGTGTCTGATATGTGAAATATGGCTAATGTAATTTCTATTTTTAAAGCAGGGGACAAGTCACTACCGTCAAATTACCGCCCAATAAGCCTGACCTCAATTGTAGGCAAATTACTAGAGTCAATTACATATACAGTGGTACCTCGGTTTACGATTTTAATCCGTCAGAGAGGGCATATTTTAAGGCGAAACAATCGTAAAACGAATCAATTTTCCCCATAAGAAATAATGGAAATAAATTTAATCCGTCCAAGACTTCCAAAAGTAGTTAAATAAAATATTTTTTAGAACTTTTGGACATTAAATAATACACAATTTAATAAAGAATACATAAATACATGCAAATATTGTACAATAACATGTCACTTACATTTATTGAAGAGTTGTTGATGTGTGGAGGACGGGAGGAGGGAGAAGGTGGAGTAGTATGCTAGTGTTTGGAAGGGGAATCCTTCCATTAACACTGCAGGTGGTAAGTTCTTTTCTGGGGTTACTTCCCTTTTTCTTTGAATGCCACTAGGACCAGCTTGAGAGTCACTAGACCTCTTTCTAACAACAAATTTGTCCAGGGAGATCTGTGTCTGGCGATTCTTTAACACATCCCTGAAATGACACACCACTGTGTCATTGTACAGGTTGCCAGCACGGCCTGCAACAGCATGGTTAGGGTGATATTCATCCATAAATGCTTGCACATCACTCCATTTGGCACAGATCTCCCTAATCCTTGAAGAAGGCACATTCTTCCATTTTTGTTCCACCTCCACCTCCTCCTCTGAACCATTGTCCTGACCTCTGCTCTCTTGTTCCAGTTGCTGTTGAAGCTCTTGCAGATCTTCAGTGGTTAGCTCTTCCTTGTGCTCCTCCACCAACTGTTCCACATCGTCACCACTCACCTCTAACCCCAAAGACTTGCCCAATTCCACAATTTCTTCCAAAACAGGCTCAGGCTCAGGCTCAGGCTCAGGGTTCTGAGGCTCAGCCCCAAAACCTTCAAAATCCCTCCCTAGGACACAGTCTGGCCACAATTTTCTCCAGGCAGAGTTCAAAGTCCTGGTAGTCACTCCCTCCCAAGCCTTACCTATAAGGTGTACACAATGCAGCATATGGAAATGGTTTTCCAAAATTCTCTTAGGGTTATGTTCATGTCTGTGGTCACATCAAAGCACTTTTGAAACATTGCTTTGGTATAGAGTTTTTAAAGTTGGAAATGACCTGCTGGTCCATGGGCTGGAGGAGAGGAGTGGTATTAGGGGGCAAGAACTTCACTTTGATGAATTTAAACTCCTCCACAATTTTCTCTACCAAGTTTGGAGGATGACAAGGAGCATTGTCCATTATCAGGAGGCACTTAAGTGGCAAATTATTGTCCAATAGATATTTCTTCACACTGGGGCCAAACACTTCATTGAACCAATCTAAGAAAATGTCCTTTGTGACCCAAGCCTTTTGTTAGACTTCCACATCACACACAAGTTAGACTTGCTGACACCGCATCTGCCAAACACTCGGGATTTTCAAAAGATACACTAGTAAAGGCTTCACTTTGCAATCACCACTTGCATTGGCACAAAGCATCAACGTTAGCCTGTCTTTCATAGGCTTATGTCCTGGCTGTGCCTTTTCCTCCTGAGTAATGTAGGTCCTGTTGGGCATTTTCTTCCAAAACAGGCCTGTTTCATCACAATTAAACACTTGTTGGGGGAGGAATTGTTCAGCCTCTAGGTACTCCTGGAATTCAGGAACATATTTTTCAGCCGCACTTTTGTCAGAACTGGCTCCCTCACCATGCCTCACAACACTATGTATGCCACTTGATTCTTAAATTTGTAAAACCAGCCTCTGCTGGCTTTAAATTCGCTCACTTCAGCACTCGTTGCAGGCATTTTCTTAAGGAGATCATCATGCAACTGCCTTGCTTTTTCACATATTATTCCCTCCGAAACAGTATCTCCTGCTAACTGTTTCTCGTTGATCCACACCAACAACAACCTTTCCACATTTTCCACCACTTGTGGTCTCTGTTTTGTGATCACAGATGCACCTTTTGCAACAACAGCTTCCTTGATTTTACTTGAATATTTCTTATCCACAATGGTAGCGATGGTAGAATAGGGTTTACCATACAGCCTGGCTAGCTCACTGATACGCACTCCACTTTCATATTTTTCTATTATCTCCTTCTTCACTTCTATCGTACATATATTTCTGTTCCTCTTTGCCACAGGCTTAGCACTAGGATCTTTCCTTGGACCCATGGTAGCTTATTTAGCAGTTGCAAGCACTAAAAACAGCAGTGGAATAATGACAATATACTGGTATGAATGCGTGGGTGTGGGTGGGTGGTCGCTCTCGCTTGTAAACAATAGCACTGACGCTCCCTGGAGTGCGCGCTCAGCTGGGCGCCAAGCGGACAGGTCCGGTACGAATGTCGGTAAACGAAGCAAACATCGTAAACCACAAACAAATTTCTTACGTTATAAATATCGGTTACCGAAAATAACGTAAGGTGATAACATCGTAAACCGGGGTTCCACTGTAGCTGATATTATTAGAAGCCATCTAGATAACCATAATTTGATTAATGATACTCAGCATGGATTCACGAGGTGCTGTTCCTGCCTATCTAATTTATTAACCTTCTTTAGTAAAGCTTTTGAGGCTGTTGATCACGATAAAGAATTCGATATTGTTTATTTAGATTTTAGTAAGGCTTTTGATAGAGTACCGCACCAGAGACTTAAAGAAAGTGGCAGCTCATGGCATTGGGGAAAAGTGCTGTCATGGATCGAGTCATGGCTCACCAATAGGAAGCAGAGAGTGTGCATAAATGGGGTTAAATCCGAGTGGGGATCTGTAACAAGTGGTGTTCCACAGGGATCAGTCTTAGGCCCGTTGTTGTTTATAATACTTATCAATGACCTTGATGAGGGAATTACCAGTGATATGAGCAAATTCGCCGATGACACGAAGATAGGTAGGATAATTGATTCAAACGTAGATGTCAGGGAACTTCAGGAGGATTTTGACAAACTCAATTCCTGGTCAGAAAAGTGGCAGATGCAGTTCAATGTAGATAAATGCAAGGTTCTGAAGCTCGGGAGTGTCCATAACCCAAGCACTTATAAGTTAAATAACGTAGAACTTAGCCATACAGATTGCGAAAAGGACTTGGGGGTTATGGTAAGCAGCAACTTTAAACTAAGACAGCAATGCCTAAGTGTACGTAATAAGGCAAACAGATTACTGGGATTTATATCAAGAAGTGTAAGCAACAGAAGTCCAGAGGTTATATTACAGCTTTATACATCGTCAGTAAGGCCTCACCTAGATTACGCAGCTCAGTTCTGGTCTCCATATTATAGAATGAATAATAATTTGTTAGAAAACATTCAGCGTAGAATGACTAAATTAATACATAGCATTAGAAATCTTCCGTATGAAGAAAGATTGAAGACCCTAAAATTACATTCACTTGTAAGACGAAGAATGAGGGGAGACATGATCGAGGTATACAAGTGGAAAATGGGTATTAGCCCTTTCGTAGTCCCCTTGAGGAGCTCAGTGATTCTTCGCCTTTTCCTGTAGAGGGAGGGAGCAGCACACTACCACTGAGCTATGGTCAAGATTACAATATAAAACTGAGTTTTGTCAGAAAAGCACTCAAACCGCTCTAAAACGTCGAAATATGCAATAAAATACCTTTTTAGCACATTTTTCTTACCTTTTTAATGTTTCATGTATTTTTTGAAAAGGTCGGTGCCGTACTAGTACGTTTTACGAGCAGGGGTTGGTACCGTACTAGTACGCCCAAATTCTAGCGGCCTCAATTTAAGCAGAAAACGTCTGGTAGGCATACATATGAAAGAATGGGTCTGCGTGGTCAGTGTGCACAGTATAAAAAAAATCCTGCAGTACACACTGCATAATGAGATAAAAAACTGACCGTTTTTTTCGATTAAAACAGCGACTTTGCAGTCGATTTTCGTATGGTATTTATTGATGTATTCTCATTTTCTTGGTCTCATTTGATAGAATGGAAGATATATTACAGAAATGGAGATGATTTTAATTGGTATGACAATGACAAGTACCTTGAAATTGAGCTCAAAGTAGCGAAAATGTTCGATTTTTGACGATGTTCAAGAGTAAACAAATCACACCATGCGTCCAATACACATCAACTGGCGAGTCTTATATTCATGCACAAGTGCTCTGATATTATTTATACCATTTTTACAATGATGCAGTTGTATACATAACAGTAAATCTTCTATTTTTGTGAGAATAAAAATTCAAAATGGAAAGCAAAAGTAATGGAACAGGGGCATGGAGATGTGGCTAATGAACAGAGAACATGTTATTTTAGTGCCAGGAATGTCTGCCTTGTTTACTCTGGACCCTATTTTGAAATTGGCATCGTTTGAAATTTGTGTGAAATTGGAAAATTGCCATTTTCTGACCACTATTTTGGGTAGATGAAATTGGTAAATAGGCAGTTTCTTCTACTCATTCGATAGAAGAAATGGAGTTCTAGCGAAATAGCTATAATTTTAGGAGACTGAAACATTGGAATTTGTCGAAAATAGGGCTCGAAGTGGGTGAAATCGCCGATGCGTCAGTGTCATAGATACTGATAACTTCGCGAAAGCATAATTTCGTTAGTTTTCGATCAAATGTCATAATTTTGGTGGCGTTATGATCGGAAAAAGATTCTCTATCATTTCATAAAAAAAAAAATTCCAAAAAATTTACGACCCCAGAAACACTTTCCTGAGAAGGCCTGTCGACCCCCAAAGGGTTAACAAAGGGGATATAAATTATGTTTTGAGAATATCTCATTAAGAGAGAACCCACAATAATGGATTCAAATTAGATAAGTTTAGATTTAGAAAGGATATAGGAAAGTATTAGTTTGGAAATAGGGTAGTTGATGAGTGGAACAGTCTGCCTAGTAGGGTTATTGAAGCCAAGGACCTTGGGTAGTTTCAAATTTAGGTTGGATAAATTCATGAGTGAGAGGGGTTGGATTTGAGTAGGAATTGCACATGAATAAATAGAATTATCAAAGCTTATTTCTTGGGTAGCATTGAATATTTGCAAATATTCTGTTAGTGGGATGGAATGTGAAGGACCTGCCTAGTATGGGCCAACAGGCCTGCTGCAGTGTTCCTCCTTTCTTATGATCTTAGGTCGTTTCGCAATCTGTATGGCTAAGTTCTACGTTATTTAACTTATAAGTGCTTGGGTTATGGACACTCCCGAGCTTCAGAACCTTGCATTTATCTACATTTAACTGCATCTGCCACTTTTCTGACCAGGAATTGAGTTTGTCTAAATCCTCCTGAAGTTCCCTGACATCTATGTTAGAATCAATTATCCTACCTATCTTCGTGTCATTGGCGAATTTGCTCATATCATTAGTAATTCCCTCATCAAGGTCATTGATATATATTATAAACAACAACGGGCCTAAGACTGATCCCTGTGGAACTCCACTTGTTACAGATCCCCACTCGGATTTAACCCCTTTTATGCACACACTCTGCTTCCTATTCATGAGCTATGACTCGATCCATGACAGCACTTTTCCCCCAATGCCATGAGCTTCCACTTTCTTTAACAGTCTCTGGTGCGGTACTCTATCAAAAGCCTTACTAAAATCTAAATAAACAATATCAAATTCTTTATCGTGATCAACAGCCTCGAAAGCTTTACTAAAGAAGGTTAGTAAGTAAGTAAGTAAGTACGTTTATTCAGGTATACACAAATACATTTACATACATTATCATAAATTAGATAGGCAGGAACGGCCCTTCGTGAATCCATGCTAAGTATCATTAATCAAATTATGGTTATCTAGATGGCTTCTAATAATATCAGCTATAATTGACTAGTAATTTGCCTACAATTGAGGTTAGGCTTATTGGGTGGTAATTTGACGGTAGTGACTTGTCCCCTGCTTTAAAAATAGGAATTACATTAGCCATCTTCCACATATCAGACACTACACCTGTTTGAAGAGATAAATTAAAAATGTTAGATACAGTGGACCCCCGAGTATCGTAATTAATCCGTTCCAGGAGCTAGTACTTAACACGAAGTTTACGAAATTTGAACCATTATTTCCCATAAGAAATAATGTAAATACAATTAATCCATTCCACAAAAAAATATTCACATACTAAATTAAAAACAATATACAGTGGTACCTCGAGTTACGATATTTTTTCGTTCGAGAATGCTGTTCAAGTGCCATTACCAAACGAATTTATCCCCATAAGGAATAATGTAAAATAGACTAGTCCTTTTACACCCCCAAAAATATACTTACAAAAGCATTTAAAAAAATAAACTTACATAAAAGGGCGATTTTGGGGACCATCGTAACTCGAGGTACCACTGTATATATACAATGGACCCTCGGTTAACGAATACCCCGGAAATCGTGCAATTAT
>WNWK01052015.1:0-12307 GCA_009830355.1 Cherax destructor | reverse complement strand
GTTATAAGCCTCAGTGCCCCGATAGTATTACCCCTTCTATTTTTCTGCAATTTGGGCCTTGATTTTTGAGGCGTCAGGTGTCCGTTGTTGGCATTTGCCCTGGGGGTGTTTGACGCCCTGGGGGGAGACGGGCGAGGTTGTCATCTCAGGGGGAAAGCATTTTTGCCCTAATAACAGATGTTTCTAGTGACTTGTCCTCCTTGGTGGGACAGCCAAACAGGCATTGCCAAATAGCAGTAGGTTGTGCCAGGATCCGTTGTTTGCAGGAGCATCGTTGACTTTCTTCAAGAGGTCAGCGAATTTGCTGGCAGCTTGATGGCGAGCTGCTTTGGGGATGTGTGTCAGCGTCCTGGTGGATGTTAATTTGATGGCAGCTTTTAGGTCCTCTGTAGAGGTGAAGTCAGGGTAGCTGTCAGCTCTGTCTGCTGGAAGGGTCTGTTGGCTATTCCCATTTGGAGCCCTCCTGGAGCCTAGACATTCATTGTGTGCACAGATGTTGCCAGTTGAGGGATTGAGTGCACATTTCTTATGGCACACCTGGCAGATGCCTCGTGGACGGGTTCCAAGGCGTTGGCTCTGTTGTGGAGATTCCTGGGAACCCGGCACTTCTTGTGACATTGTGGGGGTGGGAGGGCGCCAGGTGTGGGGTAACGGGTGTATCATCAGCCTCCTCAGCACAATTACAACTACTACCACCATCATGTTCCTATGTATAAATGTAAATCCAAACGCATTATAAGTCAGCTCGGTGATACATGAAAAATATGAAGCCGATCAGTAAAGGCTGTCTGAGGCTATCTCGTGGAAATCAGTAAAGGCTGTCTGAGGCTATCTCGTGGAAATCAGTAAAGGCTGTCTGAGGCTATCTCGTGGAAATCAGTTTGGGTAATGGTCTCTATTAAATTAAGAAGAGCACCTGCACATGTCAACTGCTCCATGAAGCTTCACCTAGTACTAGGTGACCAAGGTTTAAAATTCGAAGCTGATTTAATAAGGTGTAACAAAATTATAAATAAAAACCTTAGATGGGATGAGAAAACTGTAGGCAACAATGGGATGGCTCTGGCATCACGCCTTGCAATATTTAATGATTCACTTGACTCAGGAAATGAAAACAAATGAGATTTTTCAATATTTTTCTTTTGGCCACCTTCCCAAAAAACAAAAATAATGTAGTCTAATTTTGTAAAAAAAAAAATCGAACTTTTTTAGTTTTACAAAAAAAAAAAAATAGCACTCAAAAACATGCCCACACACAAACCAAATTGAATTGATTCTATCCTTTCTGTACCATCACTGGTCAACAATTTTTGAAAAGTTGTATGCTTTTAAATGAGATTAGTTAATTCTTATGTATTTTCGTGTCCTGAATCCAAATATTACCTTGAAAAATGCTTATTGGCTATAGGTTTAAACATACGAGACATGTAATATTTTATTATTTTATTATAATGTACAATATGTGTCAGTATGTTTTAAACTCTAATCCGTACCTACTCTCTGCCTTTTTGCTTGACGCTTATAGTGGGCTGAAGAATCATATCTTGCAAGCATTCTTGTGCCCCATTTGCCCTGGTACCATTTTTCCATGGCTGAAATATCTTGGTGAAACCTTTCACCATGTTCGTCACTAACTGCCTCACGGTTCGCTGGAAAAAAAAGTCTAAATGTGAGTCAAAAAAGTGGATTTTAAGTGACATGTTACATCGCATGTTCTTGTAAGTCTTGATGAGGTTTCCCACCAATTCTCCTTAAGTTACCTTCCCTTCTATTTCCGATAAATTCCTTCGCCACTAACTTGAATGCTTCCCAAGCAGCTTTCTCCTCCTCATGAAGGTCTGATTCAAAGTCACCATCTTTAAGAAGCTCTCGAATCTGATTATCATTGAAGACTCCTTCTCTTATCTTAGCGTCGCTCAGTGAGGGAAACTTTGATGTTAAATACTTGAATCCCTGACCGGATTTGTCCATAGTTTTTACAAAGTTTTTCATTAGCCCCAGTTTTATGTGTAGTGGTGGTAGCAAAATTTTGTTTGGTTCAATGAGAGGTGGATGTTGAACATTTTTCATCCCAGACTCCAATGATTGACGAGGGGGCCAGTCTCTCCTGATGTAGTGGTGGCCAGTCTCTCCTGATGTAGTGGTGGCCAGTCTCTCCTGATGTAGTGGGAACCTCTTGCACAGCTGTCTCATTCACATAGAAAGCAGCAGTACTTGGTGTGAAAAGTGTTTGGCTAGGAAAATCACCTACCTTTCAACTCAGAATATAAACTTGGAGAGCACAACCACCTTGTATGACTGCTGGAACAATAATGAAGGTCAGTGAGACTGTGAGTGTGGTAAGAAACACACTGCCACAAGCCTGTTGCAACCTGTTGTGACACGTAGGTCTATATTGAAAAGAAGAGTTAACAATTTTTTTTATCATGATATTCATTATCAGTGACCTAAAATTAATTGGAAATTGCTACTCTGGTCTCGGAAGCATTTTGGTTGTTGACCAGTGGAATCAGTCAATAAATAATGAACCCATTCACAAGAGGTAGATAAATTTTGAACATTATGATTAAACCGGAATCAAACTTTCAAATTAGTAGTTACCTTTTTGAACGTTTGAAGCTGCGCTTATGAGGATTCTGGACGTCATCCTATCCATTCCAGGATGCTGGGAATGGATTCAATAACTCTGGTCATAGGGTACCTGCACATGCCAGTTGTTTCTAGGTCCATGGGGATGCCTAATTCTGGCAACCACTTAAGGTCCTCCCCCCCCCTTTCCTTCTTCGCGTGAATCTAATAAGTGAGAATTACGGCAATGTGTATTGAGGGAAAAGGCCTACAACTAATAAGTCATATTGCCTCAGTGAGTAAAGAAAAACACAACTTGAAGGGCATAGTTTATTGGAACCACGTTTTATTCTGTGTAAAAAAAATATGAAGAACTTAACGAAGCGTTACACAGACATAATGAAAGCTTCCTCTGCAACGTGTCTTTTCTTGACAATTATTGACAGTTTTTCATTTATATCCGTATATCCTCTGTCAGTTTCTGCCCATATCACATCATAAGATATGGCCACGACACAAACACCACTTCAGATATAATGTCGTTTATGGGAAAAATATCCCCTACTGGAATAAAAAAAAGAGTTGCATTAGTTGCGTCAAAGACCCCAGGCAAGTCTCTCAGCATCACAAACCCATCCCCTTTTGCCATCATCTAAAACAAACAACACCCCCTTCAGCTCTGACCATAACAGACCCCTTTAATAATTCAAGGAGACTTCCAATAATTGAAATCCCGTGTAGAGGTAAGCGAGTCTGCCATGCAGGCTGTCCCCAGCCAGAACTCGGACCAGTTGGACACCGCTTTCCACTTAAGACACAGCGGAGGCGAGCCTCGCTGATTTGCCAGCCCCGTTATGAATTTTGAATGTAATCTCTGAGGCTGCCTTCACTGTTTATTTGTTTATTTATTATTCTAAAGATGTTTTGATGGGCTTTTGAGGTATTTCCTAAGTTAACAATCTTTTTTTATAAATATTATAAGGGCAATGACACCTTGTCAAGATATCGAGTGGAGAATATCTCCTTCGTAATGATCCACTAAGATGCAGTATTCAGACAGGTGGCTCATCACTCTTACAAACATTGATGGATGTGAAGGAGGTGGATGTGAAGGAGGTGGATGTGAAGGAGGTGGATGTGAAGGAGGTGGATATGAAAGAGATGGATTTGAAGGAGGTGGATGTGAAGGAGATGGATGTGAAGGAGGTGGATATGAAAGAGATGGATTTGAAGGAGGTGGATGTGAAGGAGATGGATGTGAAGGAGGTTAATGTGAAAGAGGTGGATGTGAAGGAGGTGGATGTGAAGGAGGTGGATGTGAAGGAGGTGGAGGTGGATGTGAAGGAGGTGGATGTCAAGGAGATGGATGTGAAGGAGGTTAATGTGAAGGAGGTGGATGTGAAGGAGGTGGAGGTGGATGTGAAGGAGGTAGATGTGGAGGTGGGTCTGAAGGTGGGTGAAAGGGGGTTTGATGGGGGTGGAGGAGGTGGAAGTCAAATGTGTCAGGATGTGAGGGAGGTGGAAGAGGATGTGTGGGAGGTGGGTGAGGAT
Organism: Cherax destructor; assembly: GCA_009830355.1. Lineage (NCBI taxonomy): Eukaryota > Metazoa > Arthropoda > Malacostraca > Decapoda > Parastacidae > Cherax > Cherax destructor. The sequence goes on along the minus strand of WNWK01052015.1, from coordinate 8,188 downwards.
GTGAGGGAGGTGGAAGAGGATGTGTGGGAGGTGGGTGAGGATGTGAGGGAGATGGATGAGGATGTGAGGAAGGTGGTTAAGAAAAGCTAAACGGAACTACGAAATTAAAGTTGCTAGGGATTCGAAAACAAACCCAAAAGATTTTGTCTAAATTTATTGAACAAAAATTAAAGATAAGATATGTCCCCTTAAAAATAACTCTGGGCATCTTACTGACAAGGAGAATGAAATGTGCTCGATTTTAAATAATTACCTTCTCTCGGTTTTCACACGGGAAGACACTAACAATATCCCAGTAATTAATTTTTATAGTGGACCTGAAGAAGATAAATTATGTAATATCACAGTCACTAGGATATGGTAATCAAACAAGTAGACCGACTGAAACAAAATAAATCCCCAGGCCCTGATGAGCTTTTTTCAAGGGTTCTTAAGAAGTGCAGAATGGAACTTTGTGAACCATTAACTAACATTTTTAATATATCTCTTCAAACAAGTATAGTGTCAGATATGTGGAAGATGGCCAATGTAATTCTATTTTTAAAGCAAGGGACAAGTCGTTACCGTCAAATTACCGCCCAATAAGCCTCACCTGAATTGTAGGCAAATTACTATAGTACTCAGTTATAGCTGATATTATAAGAAGTCATCTTGATAAGCATAATTTGATTAATGATACTCAGCATGGATTCACAAGGGGCCGTTCCTGCCTATCTAATTTATTAACCTTCTTCAGTAAAGCTTTTGAGGCTGTTGATCACGACGATAAAGAATTTGATATTTTTTATTTTGATTTTAGTAAGGCTTTTGATAGAGTACCTCACCAAAGACTGTTAAAGAAAGTGGCAGCTCATGGATCGAGTCATGGCTCACCAACAGGAAGCAGGGAGTGTGCATAAATGGGGTAAAATCTGAGTGGGGATCTGAAGCAAGTGGCGTTCCACAGGGATCAGTTTTGGAAAAATAAACACATAAGCAGTATAAGGTTATCATTTATTGACAACCTTTCGCCCACGTAGTGGGCTTTATCGAGTCACAAACAGATCTACCTGGATAAAAGATACATGAGTATTTATAGGAATTAGTAAGGTGGAGAATGCTGAGTCAGGTGGAGAATGCTGCATGTGACAATCTTCAGAGTAGTGTGATGGAGTCTTAAACTTAGAATGGAACACTGCAGAAGGTCTACCCATATACTTGTTCAATCTCTTTTTAAAGCTTCCAAAGGTTTAAGACTCCATCACCCTACTCTGAGGATTGTCACATCCAGCATTCTCCACCTGACTCAGCATTCTCCACCTGACTCAGCATTCTCCACCTGACTAAATCCTATAAATACTCATGTATCTTTTATCCAGGTAGATCTGTTTGTGACTCTATAAAGCCCACTGTGTATGCGAAACGTTGTCAATAAAGGATCCCATTATACTGCTTATGTGTTTATTTTTCCATTGTGTCGGTATTTTATACCATTTATTTCCAGGGATCAGTTTTAGGGCTATTGTTGTTTATAATACATATCAATGACCTTGACGAGGGAATTACTAGTGATATGAGCAAATTAGCTGATGTCACGAAACTTCAGGAGGATTTAGACAAACTCAATTCCCGGTCAGAAAAGTGGCAGATGCAGTTCAATGTAGATAAGTGCAAAATTCTGAAGCTCGGGAATGTTCATAACCCTAGCACTTATGAGCTAAATAATATAGAACTTAGCCATACAGAATGCGAAAACGACTTGGGGTTATAGTAAGCAGTAACCTTAAGCGTACGTAATAAGGCAAATAGATTACTGGGATTTATATCAAGAAGTGTAAGCATCAGATGTCGAGCGGTTATACTACAGCTTTATACATCATTAGTAAGGATTCACCTGGATTACGCAGCTCAGTTCTGGTCTCCATATTACAGAATGGATATAAATTCATAAGAAAACATTCAGCGAAGAATGACAAAATTAATACATAGCATTAGAAATCTCAAGTATGAAGAAAGATTGAAGACCCTTAATTTGCATTCACTTGTAAGACGAAGAATGAGGGGAGACATGATCGAAGTGAATAAGTGGAAGATGGGTATTAACAAAGGAGATATAAATAAGGTCTTGATAATATCCCTCCAAGAGAGAACCAGCTAAATAATGGATTCAAATTAGATAAATTTAGATTTTGAAAGGATATTGGAAAGTACTGGTTTGGAAATAGGGTAGTTGATGAGTGGAACAGTCTGCCTAGTAGGGTTATTGAAGGTAAAACCTAGAGTAGTTTCAAATTTAGGTTGGATAAATACATGAGTGAGAGTGGGGTGGGGGGTTGGATTTGAGTGGGACTTTCACATGAGTAAATAGATTTATCAAATTTTCACATCCGATACATCCCTATTTCATTCCACCTCCTGACTGTCAGAGTGCACTTATATGTAGAAAACCAGTGTGAGGACGCTTAGACAAACCTCTGCTATGACTCCAACTCTGTCGAGAGAATGACACCATCAAGCTGCAGTAGCCCTGTCAGCAGGCGACTGTGTGTCTCATGTCACAGCTTCAGTGAGCAACATGCACAAAGTATGATGTCACTTTAACTGCAAGCCCGCTCACTCCAGTTATGGTGTATGCTGCTACGACTCCCAGATGTTTCACCTGAGTTGTCCCTGCCATGACTCTCTCCACTCTCGCCGGCAGTGACAGCCCCAGCGACAGTACCAGTCGATAAATGTCCTCCTGAGTCACTTGCCAGAAGAAGTCCTGCCCAGTTGCCGAGTACTGACGACGCCTCATTCGAGGGCAACAGCAGGTTGTGCCCCAAGATGAGTGAACCCTGCAGCAACTACTACAATGACTGTATGACTGTTCACCGTTCCAGAGGAGACCGTACCCCGTTATGTCACAGCTCAGCCACAGCGATGTCTCCTGTGTTGCAGTATCTGTCCAGATGCAGGAAGGCGTGCAGTGACGCCCACCGATGCTCACTGCCTTGGACCAGATGTTTAGCACACCTCACCTTTTTTGTCTTCCCTCCCTGTAGGAATTTTTTTTTTGTCCATGTCCACATGTAAATACATGTTTATTGTGTGTTCTGTACCCCGTTCCTGAGATAAACCAAGAGTTTTTTTCAGGTGGGTAGGTGGCTGAGCGATGTATGCCCAGCTGAGTTTATATTTCATGCCATGCTGGTGCTGACACCTAGTGGCATATGCCTACCCAGCTCAACTTGCACCACACTTATCCGGCCTCATTCAGGCAGACAAGTTCACTCAGTCAACAAGGTCTACTCTGTCACTCTCTCCTGGGTATGGCCCTCCGGGCCTAGGCACTTAAACACACTGCCTGTGTACCAAGAACCTAAATAAAGTAAGAAGCCTCTGAAGAGCCTTATCATTCATTCCCGCTACCAGATCAACCCAAAAGGCAGATAGAACATTAATAATAATATTAATAATAACAATGATGTAAGATGAAGAATGATGGGAGACATGATTAAAGTGTATAAGTGGATGTTATGCAGGGTTCTGCATGACATAAAATATATATATATATATATATATATATATATATATATATAATAATAATATATAATATATATATATATATATATATATATATATATATATACACACATACATACATAATAAATAATGCTTTATTAATAGACAGAATACATTTATAAAACACACAAACATGAACATGAATACATATGGTACAATATGTCAAAGATTATGAATCTCCTCCAGCTCCTCCGAAGCCGGACGCGAGCCGAGTATGCAGCATGCGTTACCCTCTGGATGGCCACGCTGAGACGCTGGAACATGAACGTGGCTGCCCTTGGGTCCCTGGTGGTGTCGATGAGTCTGGAACCCAGCTCTTTAAGGAAACGTGTTGCATTTTTCCCACGCTCCCAAGGTCTCTGATCCCACTGGGACAAATTTATACTGTTGGCTTATGTCCCTGTACTTGCCGATCTTGTACTCCTCTCTGTGGTCAGCAGCTCCTCCCTGTCGCCCAACACTGTGATGGATGTAGGTGTCAGCCAGTGTCGACACGCAGGTATAATCCCATGCTAAGAGCTTGCCATTCTTCCAAGGATAGATGGTGATCCCGTCGGGGCGGTTTGCTGGGTTGTGGGCGTTGTTGGCTGCTAGTGATCGAGGCTCTCTCTCAGCTGGGCATCCAGCTGTAGCGAGGGTTCTCTTTATGATGTCGTTGACCTCATTGTGTCTTGCATGCCAACCCTTGGTTTTAGAACAGTTAAGACCATGTAGACCATATTGGTCGGCTTGCGCATTGCCGCAAATACACGTATATTCCGTGTGAATGGGGGCAGCAAGGCGCAGAGCCACTGCAATACGAAGGGTCTTAGGGTCAGGCGTGTTCCCATGGCCGAAATGGGAACTGTTTGGAGGAAGTCCCCAGAGTGAGTGCACTCACGGCTAGGAGACGGGCAGTCTCCCTGTCTGATGTTACGGCCCTGAGCATATTACAAGTGTCTTTTCAACAATGGGGCTGTCCCAGCTTGACTGTTTGTAGGCCAGTTCTTCACTAGGTTTTGGTGTTGGAGCAGCAAGAGTCTCCCATTCAGTGATGGCACTGGTGTAGCTAGGGTCCTGTATTCCTGCTGAATCACTGAGGTTGTATGGAAGAATTTGTTTTATTAGCTCATTTGATGCTATGGAAGAGGATAAGAAGGCTGGTAGGGCAATCTGGGAGGATTTGCGTACTCCCAGCCCCCAAGTCTGACTGGAAGTGAGGCTTGCAACCACTGTCCATCTTCGAGGGAAAGATTCAATACACTCTCTAGCATGGTCTTGAGGAGAAAGTCGTATTCCTCGAGTTTCGGGCTGTTGAAGGCTGGGGAACATCTCAGGAAGTATGTAAGTTTTGGGATTGACAGGCACCTGGTGAGTAGGTAGAAGGCATCATGTGTATCGATGTCTTTCATCCTACCTTCCATCGTCCTGAGGTCGGAGATTTTTTTCCAGGACCAGATCATGGCATTGGCCCAAGGGGAGCACCAAGGAGAGTGCTGTTGGCTGGATCGATGGCTCGTGCCCCTGGTAAAACAGCCCTAATGTCCTGGATCATCTGTGGATTGGTGGAAACTATCTCACATTTGGTGGGGTTTAAAGATAGGCCCAGGCTACCTACCATATCTTTAATTTTCCTGATGTCTCCCAGGAGAGATTGTGTAGTGCCAGCTAGGGTGCCGTCATCCAAGAACCAGATATTGAGCTCACTGGACAATGCTTCTGTGACATCCTTGATGGCTAGACAGAAAAGAAAGGAGCAAGAGGGTCCCCCTGTTGCACACCCTCATACGAGTCAATTTCATGGTCCCCAAACAAAAGTTTAGAAGCCACACTATAACACGATTCTATGAAGGGATAGAGGGAAGGAAAGTGCCTAGAAACTGCTTGGAGAGCAGCATCCCTTCTGACTGAGTTGAAAGCATTGGCAAAGTCCAATTTGATTAAAGCTTTTTCATTGGACATGTTGTTGATGTATACTCGGGCTGCATGGGCAGCTGCTTCACAGCCTTGTTGAACACCAAAACCGAGCTGAGTTGGTTTCAACATTGAGGCAGCATCTTGACTCACCCTTCGTACTGCAGCCTTGGCAACTAGGCGCCGAAGGGTGTTACCCACTGCAATGGGCCTGATTCCTCCATCCTTTTTCCGGAGGGCACACAGTGAGGCACCAAAGAAAAGGGGTCTAATGGTCTGTGGGACACTACCAGCCAGGCACCCATTGGAAAATTTGGTGAGTTCAGACAACAATCTCTCAGAGACCTCACCAAGACCTGGATTGAGCATTTGTTTCAAGTGTTGTGGCCTTAAACCAGGACATAAGTGTAATCATAATGTATGAACTATGGATAAATGTCAACCATAATTTTAGAAATATGTTATGCTATTTGTGGGTACTGTAAATTAGTGTAAACTGTGAAATGTAAGGAAATCCTTCCAGGGATTTATTTTCCAACTGTGTTTTGGCTAGTGGGTAAGCTTGGCTTGGGGCAGTCACGTGGAGCGCGGCATAGGTGAGAGAGAGCTGCCTAGTTAAGATAAGTTTTGTAATGTGCTTTTTTTTGTTTATCCAACTCAAGCCATAGGCACTTTTATTGTTTACCAGTACACTCCACTGGGCTCTGATATGGTCGGGTCTTGGCAGGATGAGTGTGAACTGAGGAAATAGGAGGAGATGGTCTCGGGTGGAGAGCGTCTGCTGGGCACCGACCCCATAAGGCTCCAGCCGCCAACTCCTCATGTACTTGTATTAGGGTGTTTAGGTTAAGAGAAATATGAGGGTGTGTTTTTGGAGTGTGTATATATTGTTAATCTGAATAAATTTATATTTTCTTAACTAGGATTTTTGAGTAAACCCGCTGATTCCCAACCCATGGGAGTAATAAATGCTGGTTTAGTGCTTTTTGTTTTAACTGGGATAGCCCTGGGAGGCCTAGTTTTACAGGTGATTTGTGTAACTTTTACCTTTTGCCCTTAGACAAGGCATTAGGCCTTAGGTAATCCCACTTTCTGCGTAACATGGGGGCCTTTATATAGGAGAATTATCAAATTTTATGTGATAATTCAAGTTTACAACCTGGAAAGTCAATAATCATACTTTATTGGATTGGTTAGAGGAAGGATTCACTAGAAAATACCTACACTAAAATGTTGCCTTACTTTTGCAGGTGTAGTAAACTCAGGTTACTACTAGTTTTGAGAATTTTTTTTAGGGTGTTATTAGTAACCACAATTTTTTCTGTGAACTAATTTACCCTTGCAGGTGCAATATTGTTTTTTTTTTGCTTTTAATACCAGTATTTTGGTGGGAACAATATGCCTTTGCAGGTGCAATAACCCCAGGTTTTACTTGTTTTGTGTGCAATATTGCTGATTTTTAAGGTTGTTAATAATACACATTTTCGGAGCATAATTTACCTTTGCAGGTGCAATATTGTTGATTTTTTTAGGGTGTTATTAATAGGTAATTTTCTGGACAAAGCTATAAAATTTGTGCCCAAGTTCCTAGAGACAAAACCAGAGCAGTTTTTTTCTGTTATTTGAAAGTACGGCCAAATCCCAAGATTGACCGGAAAAGGAATGGGCAACATTAGCACGAACCCAATTAGTTGGTAAAGGCTTACAAACAGTTAGTTCTCTAGATGGCCGAGACTTTTCTGATTATAGGAAAGTGAAGGAGGTAGTGTTGCTGGCTTATCAGATGTTGCCAGAAAGGCACCAACAGAAGTTTAGAGGGCTTAAATTTCATGCAGGGCAGTCTTTGGTAGAATATGGTAAGGAGAAGATGTCACTTTTAAACAGAGGTGATCTGTACTTAGCTCAGAGGTGATCTGTACTTAGCTCAGAGAGGACGTGTCTAGGGTTCTCTGTGGACTGAACCACTTTTGCTCTGTGAAGTTAACCAAGATGCCGTCCATTGAGCAACTTTACCAGCAGCTTAAGGAGGAATTGAGGGTAGCGAAGCTTGAGATTCGGCGATTGACGGAGGAAAACAAGAGGATTCGTAGTAGTCCTCCTGTTGTGAGTCCTCAGGTCAAGAAGGGAACCTGGGCAGTGGCCGGACTTCAAGGAACGAAGTTGAAGATCAGGAAAACGAATGGAGAGTTAGAAACGATGAAGAAGAAAGAGACTGCTGTGGAAACTGTTGTGGAAACATCGAATGCCTTCTCCGTGCTACCCGATGAATGTGAGTCGACTACTGGGAACGTCACGACGAACGACACCAACGAAGGTAAAAACATTGTTGTTGTTGGGGATAGCCAGGTTAGGTATATGGATAGGGCATTCTGCTTGAAGGATAAGAGTAGGAGACAGAGGGTTTGCTTTCCTGGGGCTGGGATGGACGGTAATGGGATCAATCCTATTATCTGCCTCAGTGCTGGAGGCAATGATGTAGGCAAGCGTAGAAGTGAGGATTTAGTTAGAAGGTACAGGACAGCAATAGACATAATTAGGAAGAAGGGGGGGCGTTCTGTTATATGTGGCATTTTGCCAAGAAGGAGTGTTGGAAATGAATGGCTGTCCAGAGCGATTATTATAAATTGCTGGCTGGACAAACACTGTAAGGATAATGCAGTCCCATTCATTGACAACTGGGACCACTTCTATGGCCGAAATGACATGCATGCCAGGGATGGGGTTCACTTATCCAGGGCAGGTGTAGAATTTC
>WNWK01052014.1:0-12307 GCA_009830355.1 Cherax destructor | reverse complement strand
TGCTCACTGATAAAACCTTGTTGCAAGACTCTGGGGTGCCCCCGGCAACCCACATCACTGACGGTGCTCCCCTAACACTCCCCGTTGCAAGATTTGCAGCGCTACACAGCAACCCTCATCCGGGGGGGTTACCCCTGATACCTTTTTTTTAGACTCGGGGGGCTACCCCAAAACCCTCACCGGGGGGGTTGCTCCTGTTTTTTTAAAGCCCCGGGCCCCAAAAACCCCCCTCATCATGACGGGCCACTGATGACACTACCGTTGCAAGATCTCAAAACCAAAAAAACCCACATCCGACGGTGTACACTGACCCCCTACCTTGTTGCAAACTCGCAGCGCCACAAAACCCCCTCATCACTGACGGGCCCTGATGACCTACCGTTAAAGCTCCAGCCCCCCCCGGAAACCCCCAAAAAAACCGGGGTTGCTCCCCGGGGGCCTACCTTGTTGCAAGACGGGGGTGCTACACAGCAACCCACATCACGGGGGGGTTCCCAAAAACACTACCTTGTTGCAATTTTTGCAGTGCTCAAAAACCCCTCACACTGACGGTCCCACACGGGTGGTACCTTGTTGCAAGATTTTTCCCCAGTGCTACACAGAAACCCCCATCACTGACGGTGCTAATGATGCCCTTTTCCTTTGTTGAAAAAATTGCATTCACACAAACCCTCTCCCGGGGACGGGCCCTTTGTTTTCCTTGTTGCAAGACTGGGCTACACAGAAACTCCCCAGGTGCCGGGTTTTTTTCCCTGTTGATAACAAACACAGAACCAGTGTGTAATGATTCACTATTTAAAAAAATTTTTATTTTAACATTTGAAGGGAGAAGGAAGACCAGCAAAGTCTGGCAAAATTAAACATTCTTTAGTATGAAGGACTTGTGTCTTATTCATTTTTTTTAAAATTAGACTATATTAACCCCTGGGAAAAACCCCCGCCTAACCTATAACCTACCCTAACAGGTAACCCCTAATTTGGGCCAACCAAAAACCCCAGGCTAACCTCACCCAAAAAAAACCAACCGGGGCTAACCTCCCTCAGGCTAACCAACCGGGGGCCCCAACCTCCCCTAACCTGGTAAAAAAACCTCCGGGGAAAAACCTTCCCCCCTTGGGCAAACCCAAACCCCTAACCGGCAAACCCCCCTTAACAACCCCTTTAAACTTTTTTTTAAAACCCTGGTAACCTACCCAAACCATCCCTGGGAAAAACCCCTAATTTTACCTTTTTTTTTAAAAAAAGGACACAAATGCAACTAATGTGACTTTTTTTGTGGCAACGTTTCGCTCCCCAGGGTTTTCCCAACCGTTACAAGCGTTCATGGACACAATGGGCTATTATATACCTCAAAGTGAGGTGAAAATCTAGTGGTGGTAAAAGGTAGTAGTGATAAGTAGTAGAAAAAAATAATAAAAAATAGAACAATCAATATGCACATAAAAAAAAGGGAAAAAACAAATACTTGGGTTTTATAACAAAAAGGTTGAAAAAATTTTTTTAAAAGGGGGTTTGAAAAAAAAAAGGGGCCTGTGGAGTTTTCCCCCCCCAGCTTGTGTTAATTGCGGGAAAACTATGTGTTTTGGGTTAAAACTTTTGGGGGATTCTTAAAAGGGAACTTAGAGAGGGAAAAACTGCCTTTTTTTTAAAATTTTTTAAAGAAACAGATTTAATGCTGATTCAAGGCATTTCTCTGGAAATTTTTTCTTTTTACTAGTGGGCGTCTTTGAATTTCATGAGATTTATTGTTTGGGAAATTTTGGTGTTTAGGGGGTTTTCAGGTTATCGTTTCTGCATGCATTAATGTTTTTGATGCGTGTTTCGAGTTTTTTTGTTTCTCCTAAAATAAACTTTCCGTTTCCCCAGGGTATAGTGGACCCCGGGGTTTCCCTTTTTGGTCTTGGATTTAGCCCCGGTTAGATCCAATAAAATACTGGAAGCAATGGCCCACTCTAGTGTTACTTGTGCAAATATTTTAAAAAAATGTTGGATAAACCCCTTTTTTTGGGAAGAACTATAACTTTGTTTTTAGTGGTGTTAGGGAAAATTAATGATCTTTAAAGCTCTTTTTTGCAATTTTGATAAAAAAAAGGGGGGAAAATGTAAATCAGTGGGAAAAGGGTTTTGGGGAAATTTTTGTAATTCCTCCAAGAAACTCAGGACTACAAATTCGGTAAGCTCTTGGGGAAAAATCCGATGATGATCCTCTTTTGGTCTTAGTATCTTGACGGGGAAAAAAGTGTGTGAGACTTTTTTTTGTAGGTTTCGGTAAATTTTAAATTTTTTGGTTGTTATCTACTTTGTGGATGAGGACGTCAAAAGGGATTTTTCTTGGACTCTTCTTCATTTAAACTGGATCGCCGGTTCAACTGCGTTGAGCCCCCAATTTTCCCCTAAAAAAGTTTGAAAAATTTTTTTAGGACGTTCCCCGCGTCCCCCTGACGGGGAGGAGATGTTGGCGAAGTGTTCACCCTTTAGGTGTTCCATGTACAAGTTAGCTAAAAGGCTTGAAGGGGGGCCCCATTCCCAAAAATTTTGTTTTTTTGAACCTTTTTAAAAAAAAAACAGTTGAAATTAACACAAAAGTTCAATAAGGTAAAAAAAAAATTTCCCGGGGGGTGGGGAAAAGGGTTTAAAGGGCCTGATTGACTTTACGTCTGGGAACCTCGATGGCTTGTGTGGTGGGGACTTTAGTAAAAAGGGGAAATCACGCCCAAAAAAGCTTAGTTTCTTGTTTCGGATGGAGGTTTTTTTGCGGTTAAAAAGGCGCCTGAATGTTTAAAAATGGGGGGCCCTTTTTTCCCCAAAAGGGCCCCGGAAAAAATGTTTGGCAAGAACTCCGGCTGGTTGTGTGGTGCATTTAAAGATGTTTATTGGTCTGGGGAAAAATTTTTTGCTTTGGGGTTTTTTTGGGGCCAAAAGTGCTGGGTTGGGGTTGCTGGGTATCAAGTACGAAGGTTTCTTTCCTTCACTGGTGGTTTCAATTTGTCGGGTTTTTTTATAGGAAATCTTTTTTGTGAGTTTCCCACTGTTGTTTTTTGTTGGGGTTTGTAAGTGGATTGGTCATTCAAGGGCCCCTCATTTTGGTGTTGTATTCACTGGTGTTGATATGACGACTCCACCTCCTTTATCGGCGGGGGTAGATAATATTTTTTTAAAAGGCCTTTGGCATTGATTTTTCCCCGGGAAGATTAAAAAAAAAGGTTCCCAAAAAAAGGGTGAGAAGCCCTGTATAAACCCTTCGGAAGTTGCTTTTTTTCTTTTTGGTTTCTGGTGACTAAATTCAGTTGTTTTTTTTGGTTTTTTCTTGTTGGGGGAAATTGGGGACCCAGACTGAGCGCTTGTTTCTCGTAGTCAGTTAAGGTGCGTGATGATAAGTTTTTATCAAGGATTCTCTTCCCATTTCCTTCCATAAATTTTTTGCAGGGGTTTAAAATTTGGATTGAGTTTAATCTTCTGTTGGGGGCCTCCGGGGGGTATAGTGTCCCCCCCTCGTTGACTTTCAGGGTTTTTTTGGGGATTTCCCCCTGGTTACCCCCTTAAAAAAGGAAGTACTGGAAGCAATGGCGACTCTGTGAGTTTTTAAAATTTTTAGAAATGTTGGTTTAAGGGGGGAAAAAAGGTTTGATCCCTAAGTTACTCCTGAAAAACTCCCAAACCCCAAACCCCCCCTTTCTCCCCACTAAAAGCCTCTTAACGGGGTGTGTAAAAAACCAACATCGCAAGGGGAAAATTTTTGATACTGCCCCCAAATTGGGGGGCCAAAACCCTTCCCAGCCCCCCCCACTGCTGAGCATATTTCGAAAAATCACCACACCAAAACCTCGACAAAATTTTTTGTAGGGCGGAAACCCGAAACACGCATCAATGAAACACATTAAAAAACCAAAACAAAAAACCCCGAAAAAGCCTGCTTTCAACAAAAAAATTCAACAATCATCAAAAAAATTAAAAAACCCCGACTAAAAAATAAAGAAACAATTTCCGTAGACGCAAATGCCTTGAATCAGCTTTTTCCTGTTTCTAACACAATTAAACAAAAAAAAAGGGAGCTTCACCATCTCTGAAGTCTTAGAAAAAATCCCCCCGAAAACGTTAACCATCCCCACCCACAAGTCTCTCCCTTTTTTAACACAACCCCTGGGGAATGGGGGAAAACCCCCCACAGGCCTTCTATTTTTTAACCCCCCGCAAAAAAAATATTTGTCAAACCCCTATTTTATACTCCCCCAAAATTTGTTTATCCCTTTTCATGTGAAATTTTTATTTTTTCCCTTTTTGTATTACTACTACTACTACTTATCACTACTACCTCGACCACCCCCGTATTTCCCCCCCTTTTGGGATTAAAGCCCCCGGTCCATTAAAAGCTTTAACGGCGAAAGCTCCTGGGGAAAAAATTTCCACAATAAAAAGTCACATTAGTTGCATTTTTTTTTATTTTAAAAAATTGTTTTAAATTTTCCCCAAAATTTTCATTTCCCTTTTTTAACCCCCAATTTTTTTTCCCTTTTTTAAATTTGGGTAACCTAAATCCCAACCAACCTTACCTGTTTAACCTATCCAAAACTTTCCTAACTAACCTAACCTGTCGTTGACTTGTTCCTGAAAGAACTTCACTCTAAACTCATTTGCCCAAAAAAACAAATAATTTTTATTTAAAAACCATTGTTCCATTCCCTTTGACCTGGCTTTTTTGGTTCAGAAAAAACACCGTTTTTTTGGTTCTGAAGAACACCGTTTTTTTGGTTCATGAAAAAACCCCCCTTTTTTGGTTTTTAAAAAAACCGTTTGTGTTAGGTTCTGAAAAAAAACGTTTGTGTTAGGGGTTTAAAGCACCGTTTTTTTAGGTTCATGAAGAACACCGTTTTTTTTAGGTTCATGAAGAACACCGTTTTTTGGGGGTTTTTAAGAACCCGTTTTTTTTAGGTTTCTGAAGAACACCCCCTTTTTTAGGTTCTGAAGAAAACCGTTTTTGGGTTGGGTTTTTGGGGTTTTGTTGGGGTTTTGAAGGGGCACCGTTTTTTTGGTTCCGAAAAAAAGTTTTTGTTAGGTTCGAAAAACCCGTTTTTTGGGGTTTTTTTAAGAACACGGGGTTGGGTTCTTTAAGAACACCGTTTGTGTTAGGTTCATGAAGAAAAACCCGGGGGTTTTTTTCATGAAGAACACCGTTTTTTTAAAGGGTTATGAAAAAACACCGTTTTTTGTTAGGTTCAAAGAAAACCGTTTGTGGTTTTTTTCTGAAGAACACCGTTTTTTAGGTTCATGAAGAACACCGTTTGTGTTAGGTTCATGAAAAAACCGTTTGTGTTAGGTTCATGAAGGGAAACACCTTTTGTTAGGGGTTATGAAGAACACGTTGTGTTTGGGGTTTAGAAGAACACCTTTGTGTTGGGTGAAGAAAAACCCTTTGTTTGGGTTCGAAGGGGCACCGTTTTGGGTTAGTTATGAAGAACACCGTTTTGGGGTTAAATTTTGAAGAACACCGGGTTTGGTTTTTTTTCATGAAAACCCGTTTGTGGGTTATAAAAACCCCTTTTTGTTAGGTTCATGAAGAAACCCTTTGTGTTGGTTCATGAAGAACACCGTTTGTGTTAGGTTCATGAAGAACACCGTTTTGTTTTTTTCATGAAAAAAACCGTTTTTTTGGGTTCTGGGGAAAAAACCGTTTGTGTTAGGTTCTAAAAAACAAGTTTTTTGTTAGGGGTTATGAAGAACACCCTTTTGGGTTTGGTTCATGAAGGGGCACCGTTTGTGTTAGGTTTATGAAGAACACCGTTTGTGTTAGGTTCATGAAGAATTGGGTTTTTTTTGGGTTTTGGGGGAAAAACCCTTTTGTTAGGTTCATGAAAAAACCGTTTGGTTAGGTTCATGAAGAACACCGTTTGTGTTAGGTTCATAAAGAACCCGTTTGAGAAAGGGAAAACCGTTGCGATGTGACCCCGGTGAGTGTACGTTGGTCTAGCTGGTGGTGGGGCTGGTGGTGAGTGGTGGTGGCTGGTGGGTGTAGCTGGGGTGGCTGGTGGTGTTCTGGTGGGGGTGGGTGGGGGTTTGGGTTTGGGGGGGCTGGTGGTGGGGGTGGGGGGCTGGTGGTGGGGCGGGGGTGTAGCTGGGGGGTTTTGGCGGTGGTGGGCTGGTGGGGTAGCTGGTGATGAGCGGGTTTGGGGGGCTGGTGGGGGGTTTTGTGGTTGGGCTGGTGGTGTAGCTGGGGGGCTGGTGGTGGGGTGGTGGTGTAGCTGGTGGTGTAGCTGGTGGGTAGCTGGTGGGGGTTTTGGGGGGTAGCTGGTGATGTAGCTGGTGGGGGGTTTTGGTGTGGCTGGTGGTGTAGCTTTTTAGCTGATGGTGTAGCTGGTGGTGTAGCTAGTGGGGGCGGTGGGGGTGGTGGTGTAGCTGGTGGTGGGGCTGGTGATGGGGCTGGTGGTGTGCTGGTGGTGTTTTGGGGGGAGCTTGATGGCTGGTGGGGGGCTGGTGGTGGGGTTGGGGGGTAGCAGTGGTGTGCTGGTGGTAGCGGGTGGTGGTTTGGTGATGGGGCTGGTGGGGCGGGGGGTAGCTGGTGATGGGCTGGGGGTTGTAGCTGGTGGTGTAGCTGGTGGTGAGCTGGTGGTGTAGCTGGTGATGGGGCCTGGTGGGTAGCTGGTGGTGGGGCTGGTGGTGTGCTGGTGGTGTGCTGGTGGTGAGCGGGGGGTAGCTGGTGGTGAATGGGGGGGGCTGGTGGTGGAGCTGGTGTGTGGGCGGGGGGGGGCTGGGGGGGGGCTGGTGGTGTAGCGGGTTTTTTTGGGGTGGTGGTTGGGGTGGGGGCTGGTGGTTACCCCTTTTTTCGGGGGCTGGTGGTTTTGGGGTTTAGCTGGTGGTGGAGCGGGGGGTAGCTGGTGGTGGGGCTGGTGGTGGCTGGTGGTGTAGCTGGTGGTTTTAGCTGGTGGTGTGGGGGTTGTGTAGCTGGTGGTGGGGCTGGTGGTGTGCTGGTGGGTTTTGTTTGGGGTGTGGTGGGGTAGCTGGGGGTGTAGCTGGTGGTGTGGGGGGTTTGGGGGGGGTGGTGGTGTAGCTGGGGGGTGGGGCTGGTGGTGAAAGGGGGGGGGGGTGGTGTAGCTGGTGGTGTAGCTGGTGTGGGGCTGGTGGTGTACCCCTTTTTTTGGTGGGTGGGGCTGGTGGTGTAGCTGGTGGGTGGGGCTGGTGGTGGGGCTGGTGGGGGTAGGGGTTTGGGGATGGTTTTGGGTTTGTGGTGGGGCGGTGGTGGGGCTGGTGATGTAGCTGGTGGTGGCTGGTGGGGGCTGGTGGTGGGGCTTTGGGGTAGCTGGTGGTTTTCCCCACATGTATACATGGTATTTTTTTTACAACTGTAATAAAAAAAATGTAAAAAAAATTTTTAGTAAAACTGAATTTAAGGAGGGTTATGCTCACCCCACACACACCCCACACACACACACACACACACACAAAAAACCCCGGGGGAATGAAGAGGTGCTGAGTGAGCTAGATCCCCAAAAGGGTGGGGGGACAACATCTCCCGGGGCCCTGAGGGGGAGAAGGGGAAACAATTTCCCCAACAAAAATTTTAAACCCGCTTCGAAACACACACCTGAATTGGAAGACAGCAAAATTTCCCTTTTTAAAAAAAGGGGGGGGAAAGCCCCAAACAAAACCATTTCCCCAACACTAGTTTAAGGTCATGGAGAAGATTATCAGGAAAAGGGGGGGGCCCCCCAAAAGTTTAAAAAGCATATTGTTATGTTGGTTTTTTTTTTTTGGGGACCCCTTGTTTTTGGACGTCGAGCCCCCAAATGGGGGCCGCCGGGGGCCTCTCTCCCCCCGCACGGGGGCGATAACAACAGGTTTGGGCGCTTTGCCCTCTCCCCTTTTTGGGGGGTTTTACCACCCCCCCCGGGGGTTTTTTCCCTTTTTGGGGATCCTTTATCCCCAAGATCCCCAAACCCCCCCAAAAAAATTTTATAAACGACACCCAACACGGTTTTGGGAGGGGAAACCTGTGTCACAAAAAACCCGGGAGTTCAAAAGGGGGGGCGGGTAACCCAAAGAGAGGGGGGTTTTTTTTGAACCGGGACTGTAAAAAGGCGTTTGACACGTTCCAAAAAAGGGGAAAATTGGGAAGGGGGGAACGGGGGAGGTAACAGGGAAGGCACTAAAGGGATCAGGAATACCGTCGGGAAGAAGTAGGAGTCAAGGTACGTGGGAGGGTCAGAGGGGTCCGGGGACGAGGGGGGTTCCACGGGGGCAGTTTTGGGCCCGGGCTTTTTCGGAGGGGAGGGACGGAAGGAATAGATTTTTAAGTGTCCCTGTTTACAGATGAAAGTTGATAGAAGAATTCAATGGGACGAGGACCGGGGCAAATTTTAAAGGGATCGGGACCTAGCCCAAAATTGGCCCCTGGGTTCAACCCCCCCAAAGGGAAAATAAAGTTTGGGGGAAGGGAAAAAAGACCCAGAGGGATCAGTCTGGGGGGCCAGAGACTAAAAACCTAAATAAAGGGAAAAAAAGATTTTGGGGTGAGAAACACCGGCACTCTAGGAGCACATAAAACCCAAAAACTGCTGCAGCAAAACCCCCGCAAACCTAAGAACAGCACCAATCTTAATAAAGAATCCAGGACCCGTACACTGTGGTTAGATACTAGTATACACCAGTTTGCCCCCCAGCCAAGAACGTAAAAAATAGAAAAAGGGAAAAAGGTTTGCAACAAGATACCCGGAGCAAGGGATGTCCTGAGGAGGGTTGGAAATCGACCTGAGAACTGGGGGACGGGAGAGAAGGGGCAGAAACAACATATAAGATACTAAAGGGAAAAAAAGGGGGAGGGGACAGAATGTTCCAGAATGGGACACACAAAAGGGAAAGTTGAAGAAAGACCAGATGAATACAGAGATGTTAGGAAGTATTTCTTCACGAAATGGGGAAGGGGAATAGTCGGGGGAATGATGAGTAAAGGGGACCCATAATACCAAGAGGTATGAAAAAGTCATCCAGCGAATATCCAGAGGGCCAGTGGGGGCGGGGCCAGGAGTTTGAATCGACCCTGGAACCAAAACTGGGTGAGTACACCAACACACACGCACACAACATACAACTACTCCCCCACATACCCCGCACACCCCCAAACCCCCAGGGGGTTTTTTTGGTATATGTAAATGACATGACGGACGGGATAGACTCAAAGTGTCCTGTTCCAGATGAGGGAAAATTAATGGGGAGAATCACATCGGGGAGGCCCAAGAGGACTTAAAAAGACCGGGACTTTTTTGACATCTGGTCTACAACTGGCTTAATTAATCCCCCCAAAATGCAAAGTCATGAAGATCGGAGAAGGGAAAAGAAGCCGCTGACAGAGTGGGGTAGGGGACAAAGGCTAAAAACCCTCGGAAAAGGAGAAAGCCCTTGGGGGTGAGATAAGCACATCTCCGGAGGCACACATCAACCAGATAACGGGGCAATAGGGCGACTGGCAAACCTAATTTTAGCGTTCCGTTCCTAAACAAGGAATCGTTCAAGACACTGTACACCGTAGTCAGGCCCTTTTAAAGTATCAGCACCAGTCGGGAACCCCACCTGTAAACGTAAAAAAACTGAGAAAGTAAAGGTTTGGAAAAGGTTAGTTCCAAACTCGGGGGTCTGTCCTAGAAGAAAGGTTGAAAATAGGACTAAAAACTGGGGGAAAGAAGGGTCATGGGAGACATGATAACGACATACAAAATCCGGGGGGAATCACAAGGTAGACAGGACAGGATGCCAGAGAAACACAGAAAAAAAGGGGGACACAACGGGAAGCTGAAGCCGATAGTCAATTTAGGAAGCATTTTTTCACCAAAAAGGTCAGGAAGTGGAATAGTCAGAGAAAATATAGTGGAGGCAGGAACCATAAAGTTTTAAGACGAGGATTATAGCCATGGAGCAGGGAGAGCAGAGACCCAGAAGGGACAGGAAGAGGGGGGCCAGGAGCTGGTCTCGACCCCCAAACCACATGGGGGAGTACATGGGGTAAACATCTCTCCATGGGTCCTGGAGAGGGGCAAGGGGTTGTGTCCATTCAAATCAACTTTTTCTGATAATATTACAAAATGGGTTTAATATTATGTTATTAATAATTTTATAATTATTTATTAAGAAGGAAAAAAATATTCTAGGTATGCCTAGGATTTCAGGGTCTTATACTAGATCTTACTTATATAACAATGATTATACTTTTTTTTAAAGGGTTGGAATTGTATTTAACTAGGTTTACAAAATTGGGGAGTACAAAAAATTTGAATTTTAAAAATTGATATATTAATGGGAAATTTCGTGTTGGCATGAAAAGTTTCTATATTGGGGGCTTTCAAACTTATGACTAGCTTAAAAATTATGAAGAATAGTTATTTAAATTTCTACAGTCATGTGCAAATTAAGGGGAATCACAGATATCAATAAGTGTATTTTGTTGTGGGTATTTTTTCCCGTGGTTATCAGGAAGTGAGATAAAATGTTTTTTTAAAGGTGCTTTTTAAATAGGTTGTGTCTGCAGTTCAGAGTTTTGGGCGGGAGTTCCCGATTTTAGGCCCTTTTTTGGCATTGAATTTTTGATGATTTAGTCGGACAGGGGGAAAGTCAGAGATGTTTGTGTCTTTTTATGTCTATGGGTCCTGTCAACTGTCAAGAAAGTGTTTTTGCTCAGGGTTAAAAATTGGGAAATTTTAAAGGGTTTTATAAATGTAGAAGAGAGTAGAAATGGATGTTCTGAACAGTGAGTATTTTGGTCTTTTAAGAGTGGGGAGGGGGGCCCTTTTGCGTTGGATTGCGTGAAATTTTACTGGCTTTTGTTGGGTTTTGGTTTTGGGGGTTTTTTGTTGTTGATCCCCCCTGCAAAATGGCATAGGTGAGGTAGGGGAAAATGAATGAATGTTAAGTGAGAGGGCTGATTGTGGTAATAGTAACGATTAAAAGGATCCCCACAGTTTTGGGCATTTTTTTTATTTTTGAAAAGTGCGTTTTAGGTTACTGCGAGGGAAGGCCCAGGAATTTGCCCCAATTTTTAGTAGAGGTTGTTGATCTTTAAAGTTTAATTTGCATCACCTGCTCGTTACCCCAAAAAATCTTTTCATATTGAGGTAAGTTTTTTGGCTGTCATCCATGTTGATATTTTTAGAATTGTCGTTAAAAAGGTGTTGAGCGTGGCGATTTGGGTGGGGGGATGACATAAGTCTGTCGTCAGCAAAAAATTTGGGTTTTAGGTGTTGGGTACATTGGGGAAATCATTTATTTAAGAGGAAGACAGGGGGCCAAGGACACTTCCTTTAAAACTGCGGGTTTTGAGGAGGTTTGGGCTTTAATTAATACGATACCATTAAAGGTGGGTTTTGGGGCGGCATGACCCTTATACCATAGTGGTCAAGTTTGTGGGGAGGATCCTTTTTTTCCATGTTGTGTAAAAAAATTTTATTTTAACGATTGCATCGTTATGCTTTTTTTTTCTCCAAATTGGGTGGTTGAGATGCTTTGTGTTTATAAACGAGATACCCCTTTTGCACAAGTTTCGAAATTTTGGATACAAAGGTAAGTTTGATATAGGCCCATGTGTATTGGTGTAACCCTTGCTGTTTTAGTAGTGTCGGGGAAATGCTAGGTTCTAGTATTTGTTAAAAAGAATGAAAAGCATTGAAAAGGGCAGGGGCCTTTTTTTAAAATGGTGGGGCTTGAACAGATGCCCCGATTTATTTTTATGACTTGATTATCATGGGATTAGTGGTTCGTAGGTGCAAGATAGAAGAGGATGGGAAAATTCCCCTCTGGAATCACTTCCGGGGTTGGGATCTGGGATTTACTGGCAAATTTATCCATGGTTGGGGAAGAAGTCATTTATTTTTCCAGCCACCAGAGTCACCTAACCCCTGACCAGCCACCAGAGTCACCTAATCCTGACCAGCCACCAGAGTCACCTAAGTCCTGACCAGCCACCAGAGTCCCTAATCCTGACCAGCCACCAGAGTCACCTAAGTCCTGACCAGCCCAGAGATTTACCTAAGTCCTGACCAGCCACCAGTCACCAAAATCCTGCCCAGCCACCAGGCCCCACCTAAGTCCTGCCCAAACCACCGGGGAGTCCCCCTAAGTCCTGACCAGCCCCCAGAGTCACCTAATTCCGACCAGCCACCAGAGTCCTAATTCCTAACCAGCCCCCAGAGTCCCTAAGTCCTGACCACCCACCAGATTTACCTAAGCCCCTGCCCCAGCCACCGGGTCACCAAAACCCGACCAGCCACCAGGACCCCAAGTCCTGACCAGCCACCAGAGTCACCTAAGCCCTGACCAGCCACCAGAGTCA
>WNWK01052013.1:0-12308 GCA_009830355.1 Cherax destructor | reverse complement strand
TAAGAACATAAGAAGGAGGAAACTGCAGGGGCCCTTTTGGGCCCCAACAAGGCAGGCCCTTTTCAAAACCCCACTACCAAGAATTTACTCCTTACTCAAGAAACAATCAAACCCAGCCCCCCCACTCATATTTTTCCCAAACCTTTTAAACCACCCAAGGCCCTACCCTCATACCCAAATGGAAGATTGTTCCACCATCACAACCTTTCAAAACCATATTCCTATTCCTTTCTAAATCTAAATTTATCCAATTTAAACCCTTTTTTCGGTTCTCTTGGGATATCCTCAGATTTTTTTTTCCCCTTTTTTTACCCCATCATCCATTTAAACCCTGAGTACCCCTATTTACGCTTCCAAAAGGGGAATTTCAATCTCAGTGGGCCTTGGGGAAAATTTTGGGTTGGTAAATTCTGAGTGAGGAAATGCAAAAGAAAGGAGGAACACTGCAGCAGGCCTGTTGGCCCATACTAGGCAGTCCTTCACAATGTCCCACTAACAGAATATTTGCTCAACCCAATTTTCAATGCTACCCAAGAAATAAGCTTTGAAATTCTAACCATTTTCGAGTCCCACTCAAACCCAAACCCCCTCTCACTCATGAATTTTTCCAACCTAAATTTGAAACTACCCAAGGTCCTAGCTTCAATAACCCTCTGGCAGACTGTTCCACTCATCAACTACCCTATTTCCAAACCAATACTTTCCTATATCCCTAAATCTAAACTTTTTCTTAACCTTATTTTTTCTCTTGAGAGATATCCTCAAGACCTTATTTATATCCCCTTTGTTAATACCCCCTTTTTCCACTTGTATACCTCGATCATGTCTCCCTCATTCTACGTCTTACAAGTGAATGTAATTTAAGGGTCCTTAATCTTTCTTCGTAAGGAAGAATAATTTAGTCATTCTACGCTGAATGTTTTCTAACGAATTTATGTCCATTCTGTAATATGGAGACCAGAACTGAGCTGCGTAATCTAGGTGAGGCCTTACTAATGATGTATAAAGCTGTAATATAACCTCTGGACTTCTGTTGCTAACACTTCTTGATATAAATCTTAGGTTTGCCAGTCGCCCATATGCTGCCGCAGTTATCTGAATGGGTGGCGATGGAGTGTAAGCCATGAGGTCCTCCAGGTTGGGTCTTTTAAGAACATAAGAACATAAGAAAGGAGGAACACTGCAGCAGGCCTGTTGGCCCATACTAGGCAGGTCCTTCACAATCCGTCCTGTCTACAGTATATAAGCTCCCTCTGCTCATATGCTGTTATTCTATTCAAGATTGATGGACTGACAACATCGTCTCAAGATTGAGGGCCTGACAACCTCACACTCCTCCTTTTCTTCACGATTCTCCTTTGTATGGACTGATGAAGCCACTGTGTGGCGAAACGTTTCCTCAATAAAGATACCCAAGTGTTGCATATGTGTCTAATTTACCAACTCGTCGGTTCTCTGAACCATTCATTTACATTAGCCATCTTCCACGTATCAGACACTACACCTGTTTGAAGAGATAGGTTAAAAATGTTAGTTAAGGGTTCACAGAGTTCAATTTTGCATTCCTTAAGAACCCTTGAAAAAAGCTCATCAGGGCCTGGCGATTTATTTTGCTTGAAACGGTCTATCTGTTTGATAACCATTTCGCTAGTGACTGTAATACTACATAATTTATCTTCTTCAGGCCCACTAAAATACCTAATTCTTGGGATATTATTAGTGTCTCCCTGAGTGAAAACCGAGAGAAAATAATTATTAAAAATAGAGCACATTTCATTCTCTTTGTCAGTAGGATACCCATAATTATTTTTAAAGGGACCTATCTTATCTCTAACTTTTGTTCTATACACCTGGAAAAAACTTTTTGGGTTAGTTTTCGAATCCCTAGCAACTTTAATTTCGTAGTCCCGCTTAGCTTTTCTTATCCCCTTTTTAACGTCCCTCTTAATGTCAATATACTGATTCATAAGATGACCCTCACCTCTTTTGATACGCCTATAAATTCCTTTCTTCTGCCCTAAAAGATATTTGAGCCTATTATTCATCCATTTTGGGTCATTTCTATTTATCCAACCTAAATTTGAAACTACCCAAGGTCCTAGCTTCAATAACCCTACTAGGCAGACTGTTTCACTCATCAACTACCCTATTTCCAAACCAATACTTCCCTATATCCTTTCTAAATCTAAACTTATCCAACTTGAATCCATTATTGCGGGTTCTCTCTTGGAGAGATATCCTCAAGACCTTATTTATATCCCCTTTGTTAATACCCATTTTCCACTTGTATACCTCGATCATGTCTCCCCTCATTCTTCGTCTTACAAGTGAATGTAATTTAAGGGTCTTCAATCTTTCTTCATACAGAAGATTTCTGATTCTATGTATTAATTTAGTCATTCTACGCTGAATGTTTTCTAACTAATTTATGTCCATTCTATAATATGGAGACCAGAACTGAGCTGCATAATCTAGGTGAGGCCTTACTAATGATTTATAAAGCTGTAATATAACCTCTGGACTTCTGTTGCTTACACTTCTTGATAATCTCCATTTTATATTACCATCCTCCTAAACACTTGTTACAATTTAATATCATCATATTGTCATTTTAACAGTATAATATCATCATATTGTAATTTGAAACAAAATATATAACTAGAATAAACTCAATCAATTTCTCTAGTATTATGTACATAGTCTATAAGTCATTATATTAAGCTGCCCCTAATGCCATGGCATACCAGTGGCTCTCCTTGCATTTCAGTTTTATAATTGTAACTACCAATATCTATGTAAACTTGCAAAGAAATAAAATTTACTTTACTTTACTTTACTAAATCCCAGTAATCTATTTGCCTTATTACGTACGCTTATGCACTGCTCTCTTGGTTTAAGGTTGCTGCTTACCATAACTTCAAGCATTCCCAGTAATTGAGGTGTTTTATCGCAGCTGTGTGCCGTGAAGGTTCTCTGTACATTTTCTAAGTCAGCAATTTCACCTGCCTTGAAAGGTGCAGTTAGTGTGCAGCAATATTCCAACCTAGATAGAACAAGCGACATGAAGAGTGTCATAATGGACTTGGCATCCCTAGTTTTGAAGGTTCTCATTATCCATCCTGTCATTTTTCTAGCAGATGTGATTGATACAATGTTATGGTCCTTGAAGGTGTAGTAGTATGTCTTTGATGTCAGCTAGGTCTCGCTAGGTCTCTGCGGGTGGAAACATTTCGACGTGTTTCCTTACACGTGTTGTCATGTTCACCTAGCAGCAAATAGATACCTGGGTGTTAGTCGACTGGTGTGGTTCGCATCCTGGGGGACAAGATTGAGGACGACCCCAATGGAAATAAGACAGAGTCCTCGATGACGCACTGACTTTCTTGGGTTATCCTGGGTGGCTAACTCTCTGGGGTTAAAAATCCGAAGAAAATCTTATCTATTATTATTACTATGGGTAGTGGAGTGAGGAGGGAGGAATATTAGATACTTAACTTGGTGTAGATAATCTCTCCAGTGACTGGGCCATAACATTTATGTTTGCTCAATAAGTTACAGTGGTAAAGACATATTTATTGAATTCAGAACAATAGTAATGAATTCACACAGCCACGAATTCAGTCACTAAACTTTACATTGTAGTTATATAAGCTATTTATGAGTTATTTACAACAAGCAAAATCAGGGTATTTTTCCAAAAGCCACAGTCAGTGGCCAGGCTTCAAACACCTTTTATTGTACAGCAATAAAGTAATGGAACAGACTGCCTGCACATGTCAAAGCCAGTCATAGCATCAGCCAGTTCAAGAAGAGAGCCAAAAGGTACCTAATGAATGTAGCGACAGAAAGGGAGAATGATTTTTTATTTTTTTTTAGCTAACACACATGTATATGTAAATAACTCTTTTTACCTTATTCCTAGTATACATATATCCTTTATAATATAATAACATATATATCCTAGAATGTAAAATATTAAAGTATAAAAAGGACCCCAATGGAAATAAGTCACTCTGTCTGACTTTTTTGGGTTATCCTAGGTTCTCTACACATATGTTGCTATGTATGATAATGTATGTAACTGTATTTGTGTATACCTGAATAAACTTACTTACTTAAAACGGCTGATTATATACCTCTGAATAAAATACTTTTAAAATTTCTTGAATATCTGTGAGTGAGTTGCCACGTGTGTACACAATATAAATGTTGGTATTTAACTTATCTATGGGTAAAATTGATTGAGAACTAGACTTGAGTGAATGTTGTGTGTCAGTGGAGGATGAGACTGTGAGGAGAGGATACACTACTCAGCTGCTCTTCTTCCTTTACATTCCACTCTTGCTTCAGTTCCTTTACATCATCCCAAGATGCCGTCGAGGTCTGAAGACATCCTACAAGGATTTAAAATGTATCCTTTACTCTCGGTTGGTTTAAGGTGTTTAATATATGGTCTGTCAGTTTGTTGGTTGCCAGGGAGACGCGGTAAACAATGTTATGTAGGGGTAATCTTATCCTAACATTGTTAGAATGGACTAGTCATTTCTTAACATAGATAGATAGGAATAGTCTTATCTTAACATTGTTACGCAGGATCAATTAGTAGTACCATCAGCTCTTATCTGAAGGACCATGGGTCGTTCTCAGCACAAGTGGAAACGTTGGATATGTTCCTGTACACCTGTTGTCTCTCTTCACCTAGTGAGTTTATTTAGGTACAGGTACACATAAGTACAGTTATCATTCATAGTAACGTGTGTAAATTACCTAGGTGTTAGTCGACTGTTGTGGAACACATCCTAGGGGTGAGCACCAAAGGACTTTTAATAGTAATAATTTACTTCGTCTGACTTTTTTGGGGTTAATTTAGTAAGTTTATTCAGGTACAGTTACACATTATTGTACTTATGTGTACCTGTGCCTAAATAAACTTACTGATTGGTTTTCTTTAATTATCTAAGGTCACTAACCCTCTGGGTTAAATCTTCTGTTTTAACCCCTCCTCTCTTTAATGTTAATGTAAATAACTCAGTTTATCTTATTCTTAGTATATCTCTTTTTTCACACAGTTGATTTACCTAGCTGTTTTAACTTTTAAGATTTAAATAATAAGGTATTACAAGGACCTCAATGGAAATAAGTCACTTGGACTTTTGGGTTACCCTAGGTAATCTACACATATGCTGCTATGTATGATGATTTATGTAACTGTATTTATGTGAGGGGAGTCTTGATCCAAGGAATTGGACTTGCTCTCCCTTTCTTGAATGGATTCTAATTGACTCCCATGACCCATGCTCTGTATGACTGCTATGGGTTTAGTAAGTTTATTCAGGTACAGGTATACATAAATGCAGTTACATAAATTATCATACATAGCAGCATGTGTGTACATTGCCTAGGATAACCCAAGAAAGTATGACTACATAATGAGTCATCTGTTAATAACTTCATTACAGCAATTAGTAACATCGACTTGCAAAATGATCTTGAAATCAATCCTGATATTGATGAATGTGTTAATATTAAAAAAAAAAAAACAATACATGTACCTCTATAACATGCATTGCCCTATAAAAACTAAGCAGATCACAGCAAAGAGACTTAACAGCCTCTGGCTTGCAAATAGCATCCTCAAATCTATTGATAAAAAACATCTGTATGAAAAGCAGTACAGAATGGGGCTAATAACTAGGGACCAGACTAAACGTTACTCGTCATTACTAACCAACCTAATAAGGAGGTCAAAAAAACTATTATGAAAACACATTACATAACATGAAAGGTGATATGAAAAAGACCTGGAAAACCTTATCCGAAATCCTAGGATCTAAAAAGATGTCCCAAAACAGAATGATCAACCTAACGAAACCAGATGAACCTCTTCTCCAACCAACTGATACTGCCAACAAACTAAATGTCTTCTTCTCGACCGTAGGAAAAAATCAGGCAAGCAGAATCCAAAACTTAAACATTCAACCAAAAGACTACCTAACTGGCAACTACCCAAATACTCTATTTTTAACACCAACTAACTCTACTGAAATCTCGCTCATCATCAAAACACTAAAGAACAAGGGAGGAGACCTAAATAACTTACCACCACTTATGCATAAAAAAGCTTCTCGTGTACTGTCACCAATTATTGCAACTCTCTTTAACAAATCCATTGAATCTTCCACCTACCCATCTATTCTCAAGACAGCAAGGGTTACCCCGATAATCAAAGGAGGTGATCCAACTGATTTGAACAACTATAGGCCTTTATTGAACTTGCCCCTTCTATCTAAAATCTTTGAAAAATTAATTCACAAACAAGTCTACTCCTACTTAGTTTCCCACATCATACTCAACCCCAGTCAGTTTGGATTCAGACCGAAAAAAAGTATGAAGGATGCAGTTATACACATGCTAAAACTAATATATATGGCTCTCGGAAAACAAGAAGTCCCCCTGAGAATTTTCATTGACTTACGTAAAGCTTTTGATACAGTTGACCATGACCTATTGCACCAAAAGTTAGCTCATTTTGGGATCAGAGGACACTCTCTCAATTAAAATCCTACCTTAGCAACAGAAAAAAGTATGTATATACAAATGGAGCTAACTCTACTACTCAATCTGTCCTTGTTAGTGTCCCACAAGGGAGTGTCCTTGGCCCACTTCTCTTTCTCATTTACATCAATGATCTACCAAATGCATCTAAACTCCTTAAACCCATCTTATTTGTAGATGACACTACTTACATCTTCTCTCACCCAAATCCTACTATAACCAAATTTACTCTCAAACTTACTCATGCAATTTGGAAACAGAGCTTCAAATGTACTGCTTAACATAATGATAAATGGTTCACCCATCTCTAGTCTCACAGAGGGCAAATTTCTAGGACTCCACCTTGACAGTGGTCTCAAATTCCAGACACACACACAGCAAATTTCCAAGAAAGTCTCGAAAACAGTAGGCATCCTTTCAAAGATACGGTACTATGTACCACAATCAGCTCAATTACCTCACCTATGGAATTTGTGCATGGGGCTCAACCACAGCAAATCACCTCAAACCTTTAATAACCCAACAAAAAACTGTAGTCCAATTGATTACTAATTCCAACACTAGACAGTATACTTTGCCACTATTCAAGAGTCTTAACTTGCTTAATATACAAAACATCCACACTTATTATTGTGCCTACTACATACATAAAACACTGCACTCAAATATAAACCTTCCTCTCAAACTCCTTGACAACTATAACAGAACACACAACCATAATACAAGACACAAATCACTCTTCAATATCCCTCGTGTCCATCTCTCCCTATGCAAAAATGTTATGCACATAAAGGGCCCTAAGATCTGGAATTCATTGCCAGAGAACATTAAAGGACCCCTGCCTGCAAATCAATTTAAGGCTCTACTTAGAAATCACCAACTCACCCAAAACTAACCATACAAACCATACTCGATAACTACCAATGACTCAAAGGGTATACAAATAACTTCTAAAGAATATAAGTCTACTCTACTTAAACTTAATTCACCTTCACTACTATATATTGTGCTAAGGATTACTCAACCATAAACTCATTACCTCAAAATTAGATGCATAAATTTCATTGATGATGATAATGATAATTTTATTTCCTTGTAAAGCTTACAATGTTTGGTTTACATTACATTTACATTACATTTTGATTACAAAAGATGGCCACTAGCATGCCTAGGCATTTAGGGCAGATTAATACTATTTCTTACTCAATAATGATTTAGGTTATGGGGCAGTACATTTGAACATACATTTTTAGATTGTACAATATTGAGGTAGATTTGGACATAAATTTTTAGATATACAATTTTGAGGTAGTACGAGTCATACCTGGAGTTTACCTGGAGAGAGTTCCGGGGGTCAACACCCCCGCGGCCCGGTCTGTGACCAGGCCTCATGGTGGATTAGAGCCTGATCAACCAGGCTGTTACTGCTGGCCGCACACAGTCAGACGTACGAACCACAAGCAGACCTGTCCAGTGCCTGCTTGAAGACAGCCAGGGGTCTATTAGTAATCCCCCTTATGTACGCTGGGAGGCGGTTGAACAGTCTTGGGCCCCTGACACTTATTGTGTTGTCTCTCAATGTGCTAGTGGCACCCCTGCTTTTCATTGGGGGGATGTTGCATCGTCTGCCGAGTCTTTTGCTTTCATAGGGAATGACTCTCGAGTGCAAGTTTGGTACTAATCCCTCTAGGATTTTCCAAGTATATATAATAATGTATCTCTCTCGCCTGCATTCTAGGGAGTACAGGTTTAGGAACTTCAAGCGTTCCCAGTAATTGAGGTGGTTTATCGCACTTATGCGTGCTGTGATGGTTCTCTGCACACTTTCTAGTTCAGCAATTTCACCTGCCTTGAAAGGTGCAGTTAGTGTGCAGCAATATTCCAGCCTTGATAGAACAAGCGACCTGAAAAGTGTCATCATGGGCTTGGCATCCCTGGTTTTGAAGGTTCTCATTATCCATCCTGTCATTTTTCTAGCAGATGCGATTACTACAGTGTTATGGTCCTTGAAGGTGAGATCCTCTGACATGATCACTCCCAGGTCTTTTACATTAGTTTTTTGCTCTATTGTGTGGTTGGACTTTGTTTTATACTCTGATGAAATTTTAATTTCCTCACGTTTTCCATATCGGAGTACAGTAATTGAAATTTCTCATCATTGAACTTCATATTGTTTTCTGCAGCCCATTTAAAGATTTGGTTGATGTCTGCTTGGAGTTTTGCAGTGTCTTCAATGGTGGACACTGTCATGCAGATTCGGGTGTCATCTGAAAAGGAAGACACGGCACTGTAGTTTATATCCCTGTCTATGTCCGATATGAGGATGAGGAACAAAATGGGAGCGAGTACTGTGCCTTGTGGAACAGAGCTTTTCATCGTAGCCGCCTCAGACTTTACTCTGTTGACTACTACTCTTTGTGTTCTATTTGTTAGGAAATTATAGATCCATCTGCCAACTTTTCCTGTTATTCCTTTATCACCCATTTTGTGTGCTATTACACCATGGTCACACTTGTCAAAGGCTTTTGCAAAGTCTGTGTATATAACATCTGTATTCTGTTTGTCTTCTAGAGCATCCAGGACCTTATCGTAGTGGTCGAGTAGTTGGGACAGACAGGAGCGACCTGCTCTAAACCCATGCTGCCCTGGGTTGTGTAATTGATGGGTATCTAGATGAGTGGCGATCTTGCTTCTTAGAACCCTTTCAAAGATTTTTATGATATGGGATGTTAGCGCTATTGGTCTGTAGTTCTTTGCCAATGCTTTACTGCCCCCTTTGTGGAGTGGGGCTATGTCTGTTGTTTTTAGTAACTGCGGGACGACCCCAATGTCCATGCTCCCTCTCCATAGGATGTTAAAAGCATGTGATAGGGGCTTCTTGCAATAATAATACAAACGCTAAATTTAGCAATGGGATTGGATTTGTCTGTAGCGTCTGGAAGCGTGTTTTAGGTGGACTTAGGGCTAACTTAAGATTTAATAGGCTATAGCTATATTAGGAATTTTATGTTTACAGTCATTTGGGTGGGTGTAAGTGTAAATTAATGGGAATTACAGATAACGAGAGTAGGACAGGGTATTGAAAGAATTAGAGGTAAGACAGAGAATAGGATTGCAGATGAGCAAGGAGGCTTTAGAGTGGGTAGGGGATGTGTAGATCAAGTGTTTACAGTGAAGCATATATGTGAACAGTATTTAGATAAAGGTAGAGAAGTTTTCATTGCATTTATGGATTTAGAAAAGGCATATGATAGTGGATAGGGGAGCAATGTGGCAACTGTTGCAAGTGTATGGAATAGGTAGTAAGTTACTGAAGGCTGTAAAGAGTTTTTATGAGGATAGTGATGCGCAGGTTAGGGTGTGTAGGAGAGAGGGAGATTACTTCCCGGTAAAAGTAGGTCTTAGACAGGGATGTGTAATGTCACCATGGTTGTTTACTATATTTATAGATGGGGTTGTAAAAGAAGTAAATGCTAGAGTGTTGGGGAGAGGGGTGGAATTAAATTATTGGGAATTAAATGCAAAATGGGAGTTGACACAGTTACTTTTTGCTGATGATACTGTGCTTATGGGAGATTCTAAAGAAAAGTTGCAAAGGTTAGTGGATGAGTTTGGGAGGGTGTGTAAAGGTAGAAAGTTGAAACTGAACATAGATTAGAGTAAGATGATGAGGGTATCAAACGATTTAATTAAAGAAAAATTGGATATCACATTGGAGAGAGGGATTATGGAAGAAGTAAATGTTTTCAGATATATGGGAGTTGACGTGTCAGTGGATGGGTTTATGAAGGATGAGGTTAACCATAGAATTGATGAAGGAAAAAAGGTGAGTGGTGCGTTGAGGTATCTGTGGAGACAAAAAACGTTATCCATGGAGGCAAAGAAGGGAATGTACGAAAGTATAGTGGTACCAACACTCTTATATGGGTGTGAAGCATGGGTTGCAAATGCTGCAGTGAGGAGGCGGCTGGAGGCAGTGGAGATGTTATGTCTAAGTGTCTAAGGGCAATGTGTGGTGTAAATATTATGCAGAAAATTTGGAGTGTGGAAATTAGGAGAAGGTGTGGAATTACTAAAAGTATTTGTTAAAGGGCTGAAGAGGGGTTGTTGAGGTGTTTTGGGCATTTAGAAAGAATGGATCAAAGTAGAATGACTTGGAGAGCGTATAAATCTGTAGGGGAAGGAAGGCGGGGTAGGGGTCGTCCTCGAAAAGGTTGGAGGGAGGGGGTAAAGGAGGTTTTGTGGGCGAGGGGCTTGGACTTCCAGCAAGCATGTGTGAGCGTGTTAGATAGGAGTGAATGGAGACGAATGGTTTTTGGGACCTGACGAGCTGTTGGAGTGTGAGCAGGGTAACATTTTGTGAAGGGATTCAGGGAAACCAGTTAATTGATTTAGTTGGACTTGAGTCCTGGAAATGGGAAGTACAATGCCTGCACTTTAAAGGAGGGGTCTGGGATAGTGACAGCTGGGAGGGACTTATTCTCAGCTGTCGTATCTGAGAGCCTCTGCAAAAACAGTGATTATGTATGAGTGTGGTGAAAGTGTTGAATGATGATGAAAGTATTTTCTTTTTGGGGATTTTCTTTCTTTTTGGGTCACCCTGCCTCTGTGGGAGACGGCCGACTTGTTGAAAAAAAAGAGAGTAGGACATTGTTTTGGATGTGCTCATGAGACAAAAAAGAAAATTAGGTGATTATCATTCGTTTAGCTAATAATGGGGTGTGTTAGGGAGATAAGATGTTTTTTTAACAGTACAGTGGAACCCCGAGTTTTGAACATATCGAGTATCGAACGATTCGAGTTTCAAACGTTTTTTTCGAACCAATTTTGTCCTGAGTATCGAACGTGCCCTGTGTTTCGAACCGTGTGCTTACCAGACCTGTCCGCCCCGTGCCTGCGCGCCTGCCAGTGCAGGCATCGTGAGTCAGTCTAGCTTTGTTTATCCTCCGAGTGAACATTACCCTGCGTGCTCATCCAAACATTTCACAATTAATTAATTGTGTTTGGAGCTTGTTCATTAAGCGCTACTGTGAAATAAGCTACCATGGGTCCAAAGAAAGTTCCTAGTGGTACCCCTGTGGTAAAGAAAGTGAGAAACACCATAGACGTGAAGAAGGAAATATGTAGTACAAAAATATGAGAGTGGTGTGCGAATTGCGGAGCTTGCCGGGATATATGGCAAAAACAAGTCAACTATTGCTTCTATCCTGACAAATATAGAACAAATCAAGGAAGCTGATGTTGCGAAAGGTGTTGATATGCTAACCAAAAATAGACCACAAATTGTCGAACAGGTTGAGAAGTTGTTGCTGGTGTGGATCAAGGATAAAATGTTAGCGGGTGATAGTGTGTCGGAAACAATCATTTGTGAAAAGGCAGAGCAGTTGCATGCTGATCTTATAAAAAAAATGCCTGGAACCAGTGCTGATTTCAGTGCTTTTAAGGCCAGCAGAGGCTGGTTTGACAGATTTAATAAGTGTAGTGGCATACACAGTGTGGTAAGGCATGGTAAGGCTGCCAGTTAAGACAATTGTGCAGCTGAAAAATTCATAACTGAATGTCAGGAGTATGTAAAGACTGAAAAATTGAAACCCAAACAAGTGTTCAATTGTGACGAAACAGGCCTCTTTTGGAAGAAAATGCCAGAGAGGACCTATAGTACTCAGGAGAAAAAGGCACTGCCATGACACAAGCCTATGAAAGACAGGCTAACTCTCTTGTTTTGTTTTAACGCTAGTGGGGATTTTAAAGTG
>WNWK01052012.1:0-12308 GCA_009830355.1 Cherax destructor | reverse complement strand
TTTTTTTGAGTTTTTAACAGAAAGTTTAAGGTTTTAGTTTGTATGATTTATATTACTGAAAAAGAACACTGTATTAAAAAAACTGAAGAAGATAAATTATGTAGTATCACAGTCACTATCGAAAAGGTTATCAAACAGATAGACCGTTTGAAGCAAAATAAATCGCCAGGCCCTGATGAGCTTTTTTTCAAGGGTTCTTAAGGAATGCAAAATAGAACTCTGTGAACCCTTAACTAACATTTTTAACCTATCTCTTCAAACAGGTGTAGTGCCGGGATACGTGGAAGATGGCTAAATGTAATTCCCTATTTTTAAAGCAGGGACAAGTCGTTACCATCAAATTACCGCCCAATAAGTCTAACATCAATTGTAGGCAAATTACTAGAGTCGATTATAGCTGATAACATAAGAAGCCATCTCGATAGGCATAATTTGATTAATGATACTCAGCATGGATTCACCAGGGGCCGTTCCTGCCTAACTAATTTGTTAACTTTTTTCAGTGGGGCTTTTGAGGCAGTTGATAATGATAAAGAATTCGATATCGTTTATTTGGATTTTAGTAAGGCTTTTGATAGAGTACCACATCAGAGACTGTTAAAGAAAGTGGCTGCTCATGGCATTGGGGGAAAAGTGTTGTCATGGATCGAGTCATGGCTCACCAATAGGAAGCAGAGGGTGTGCATAAATGGGGTTAAATCGGAGTGGGGATCTGTAACAAGTGGCGTTCCTCAGGGATCGGTTTTGGGCCCGTTGTTGTTTATAATATATATAAATGACCTTGACGAGGGAATTTCTAGTGATATGAGCAAATTCGCTGATGACACGAAGATAGGTAGGATAATCGATTCAGACGTAGATGTCAGTGAACTACAGGAGGATTTAGACAAACTCAATTCCTGGTCAGAAAATGGCAGATGCAGTTCAATGTAGATAAATGCAAAGTTCTAAAGCTCGGGAGTGTCCATAACCCAAGCACTTATAAGTTAAATAACGTAGAACTTAGCCATACAGATTGCGAGAAGGACTTGGGGGTGATGGTGAGCAGCAACCTTAAACCAAGACAGCAGTGCCTAAGCGTACGTAATAAGGCAAATAGATTACTGGGATTTATATCAAGAAGTGTTAGCAACAGAAGTCCAGACGTTATATTACAGCTTTATACATCATTAGTAAGGCCTCACCTAGATTACGCAGCTCAGTTCTGGTCTCCATATTACAGAATGGACATAAATTCGTTAGAAAACATTCAGCGTAGAATGACTAAATTAATACATAGCATTAGAAATCTTCCTTACGAAGAAAGATTGAAGACCCTTAAATTACATTCACTTGTAAGACGTAGAATGAGGGGAGACATGATCGAGGTATACAAGTGGAAATGGGTATTAACAAAGGGGATATAATAGGTCTTGAGGGTATCTCTCCAAGAGAGAACCCGCAATAATGGATTCAAGTTAGATAAGTTTAGATTTAGAAAGGATATAGGAAAGTATTGGTTTGGAAATAGGGTAGTTGATGAATGGAACAGTCTGCCTAGTAGGGTTATTGAAGCAAGGACCTTGGGTAGTTTTAAATTTAGGTTGGATAAATTCATGAGTGAAAGGGGTTGGATTTGAGTGGGAATTGCACATGAGTAAATAAAATTATCAAAGCTTATTTTTTGGGTAGCATTGAAAATTAGGTTGAACAAATATTCTGTTGGTGGGATGGAATGTGAAGGACCTGCCTAGAATGGGCCAACAGGCCTGCTGCAGTGTTCCTCCTTTCTTATGTTCTTATGTTCTTAAAATTATCAAAGCTTATTTCTTGGGTAGCATTGAAAATTGGGTTGAGCAAATATTCTGTTAGTGGGATGGAATGTGAAGGACCTGCCTAGAATGGGCCAACAGGCCTGCTGCAGTGTTCCTCCTTTCTTATGTTCTTATGTTCTTATGTACTCAGCAACTTGTATATGGAATTCTGAGACCAGACTTCTTAAATACATTCTCCCAGATAAAGCTTGTTGGTTCAGATACGTAGATGATGTTCTTTGCCTATGGCGGAGAGATCACAACATTGATGAGTTCCTACCCAGACTCAGTGGTCTAGTACCTTCCATTACGTTCACTACACAACATGAAATAAACAACACTTTGCTGTTCCTGGATGTTTTAATACATCGTGTTGATAGAATATTCAAATTTACATTTTATAGGAAGTCCAGCAATGTGACGTCATACATTCACTACTATTACAACCACAACACCAGTGTAAACAGTAGTGTGTTCCTCACAATGTTCCTGAGAGTCTTGCGCATCTGCAGTCCAGAGTACCTAGAGGACGAAATCAGCAAGATATTCAACATAGCCACAACACTGACATATCCCAGGGATTTTGTCGAGAAAGTAATAATGTCAGCAAGAAAAACTTTCTACACGACTGAACCTAAGGAAGTGATGGCCAGGAAAAATGTTCTAGAACCTGGTTTGCCTGCGGGAGGCATTAGAAAAGATCAATATAAACCTTGCTTTCAAAAACATAGGGACAGTGAAACAAAGGCTGATTAAAAACACACCCTCCAACACACCCTCCAACAAAGTTGGTGGGGTTTACAAGGTCCCATGTACTCAATGTCCTCTCTCATATATTGGTCAAACAGGTAAGTTTCTGGAAACCAGAATAGCCCAACATAAATACTCACTCAGGACGGCAGGAGTCGAATGGTATCTTTAACCACGTTAGTTCCTGTAATCCCCCACCAGAGTGGGATGCTGCCCAGATTGTTGTACCAAACAGTTCTGTCATGGAAAGAAACATAATAAAATAATAAAATAAATAAAAAATGATTATTTCTTTGCTAAGGTTACAATGTGTGTTTACATATCTTAATTTGATTGGAGCAAAGAAAGCCACTATCATGGCGAGGCATTTCTCTTGAAACATGACAGTAATACATAACTCAAATTATGGGTTTTACAAGCTCGATAGCTATTTAGTAGTCTATTGTACACAATCTTAAACAACAATGCTATACAAAATCACAGGATTACTCATTATGCCAGGTGGTCTCATTATGGATTGGTGACGCTCGACCTGTGTCTACGCACCAAAACTTCATGCTACGTCAGTTGTGAATGGTTATACAACGTGGTTAGCTGTTACTGTACCATACATTGACAGGTACACAAGATTAAAGGATAACATAGGAAGTGGGGTTAAAGGATATTAGAAGTAGAAATTTTAATCACAGAAATATTGTCGGAATGGTACAGAAGATTCCCAAGTAAGGCATATTAATCGACACTGAGATGGATAGTAGACAATATTTAGGAAGAGACACTTCTGAGTACCCCTGAGAACATTCAAGTACCCCAGAGGAGGACATTTAAACGGACAAAGTGCATTCTATTCCTTTCTTTTATTAATTAAAAAGGTTACACAGAATAATATCAATCCATATATATAGAATCCAATTACAAAAGTATTTTCTCAAGTCACATGACCTATTCTAAGCGGCTAGAAAAACCTTGGGATTGGCTATTATATCTTCTAATTTCATAATACTTGACATCTCAAAAACCCTCCTACCCCATATGGGAATTAGGGGGGATGGTGGTAGTGCGGGGTTGGCACCGACCGTTGGCCCCATATTCTAAGAGAAGCCGCGGCCGGTGACACACCCACACTGCGCTACTCAGTGAAAACTTTCCCTGCTTCAGTTGCTGTCTTGCAACATTGCATAGCTCCTGATGACGCACTGATAAGTGTGAAAGTACTTGAGCTAAAGATTACCCCCCCCCTCCCCGTGGCTTGTCTTGCATAGTTAATATCGCCTGTCTGCGATTGTTTGCACACACACACACACACACACAATATATATATATATATATATATATATATATATGTATATATATATATATATATATATATATATATATATATATATATATATATATGTATATGTATATATATATATATATATATATATATATATATATATATATATATATATATATGTTGTGCCGATTAGGTAAAACTATGATTTTGGCTTAAATAGCAACGCTCACCTTGCCATATAAGACAAGTGAAAATTTTGTGTATGCAATAATTTCAAAAAATCATTCTGAACATAACGAAAAAAATATATTTCATTGTGTTTGTTTATTATTAAATTAATGTTAACGTATCTAAAATATATTTAGTTGGGTTAGGCTAAATTAAATTGCGCTTGTTGTAATAAGGTTAGGTAGGTTTTCAAAGTTTCTCTTGGTACAAAATTATAAATTTTTACATTAACATAAATGAAAAAAATATATCTTTAAACGTATAAGAGAAAATTTAGAAAGTACTTAATTTTAAATGAGTTCTTGCTAATTGACCAGTTTTACCGAATCAGCACGACATATATATATATATATATATATATATATATATATATATATATATATATATATATATATATATATATATATATATATATATATGCCGCTGGCATGGCAAGACGTGTGGCGGGCTAGCTGGGATTTTCAAGGATAAGTACTGATCAACGAGGCTGACCAGATCTAAGACTGAACAGGACTCAGTGTGAATACTTTGGGAAGATTCCAGTGCAGTGAGAAAACATTACAGTGCATCGTTTCAACGCAAATAGTGGTGAGTGGTGGTAGTGTGGAAGATGGCCAGTGTGGGTGGGGGAGAATAAGGCCTACACTGTGTGCCGGCCAAGATTATCGTATATACAAACCTCGGAAATCTCTCATAAAAACATCTACCTCCAGCACCATGCGCCATGCTTCCAGTTAACCTAGAAATGATTACGTGTCGATGCATGGAATAATTAGAGACATATGTTATGGAAAAACAATGTGTGGTTAATGTTAACGAGGGAGTGACCAGTGCCTCCTCCCCCACGCCACAGGGGAGAGGGAAGAGGCGCTGTGTGTAGGTGGTGAAGGAAGACACTGGTGTTCAACAGTGCCCATACCCACATCTTTCATGACGTACATGGAAAACAAATAATGTTGTGTGTATTGTGTGTATTGTAAGACAGTGTGAACAATATATAGAGTGCAAAATCCATGTGTAGTGTACTCCCCTCACTCCTCTCCCCTGGCTACCCCCACCCAACAAACTGCGCCTTCCCCACCCAACTACCTGCGCCTAACTCACCCAAATCCCAGCGACACCCTCAAGCCCTACCAGGCCACCACGGTCAAGTTCACTACCTTCCACGCACCTTACCCACCCAGCATGTCGTACTCCACTACAGTCTACCTAGCCAGATGAATGCCAGTCAGGAGGAAGCAAGCAGCCAGGGAAATGGCACGGCTGGCAATACTAGGAGAGGCAAGTGTCGGTCGTGTTTACAGCTTCGTTGTCTCAACTCTAATGGTTTCCTCCGTAAACATGGCAGCTGCCCGGGTTCAGGATGTCCTCCTGTGGACAGTGATGACTCAGAGCCACTTCAGGCACCTGAACCCACTCCAACAGATCTCATCTCATCAGATAATATCCTGGAAGCAATTAAAGCAACAGGTATCAGAACACTCACACATATTCCCAAAGCAGCCCGTCCACACGCAGCTGGGAAACTTACAGACCTCTTAATAAAAGTAAACGATGGTTCTGCTATCCTAAATGCTCCACCAACCATCAAGGCATGGCACAACTTACTACTTTTGGCAATGTCTGCTTAGCTGTGCCGGAAAGAAGGGGAAAGAGGCTAGCCTCAATGATCATTAAATCCTTAAGAGACTTTCCTAGAGCTGATAACCTCATTCCCTTCCCCATCAACACAAAAATGGGAGAGGCAGAACCCCACTCACTCCACTGACAGCGAAAAATCAGAGTCCAAGTGAGCAAGAAAATTGAAGAGGGCAACACAGTGGGAGCAATCAGAATTATCACCAGTGAAGATACAGTTGCCCCCAGAGATGCTGACACTGCTGAAGCACTTAGAGGAAAGCACCCTGCCAGGGAAACCAGGGTACCAACAGTTCCAACACCTCTGTCCCCACTGTGGAACCACTGATTGTGCAAGACTCGGACATTTACAAAGCAATAATGTCATTCCCTTCCGGCTCTGCTGGGGTTACACTGGAATAAGGCCACAACATTTAAAGGAAATGGTTAATCCAGTTATCGGGGAGATTGCAGAGACACTGCTGTCAGAGATCACAAGGTTCGTCAACAATTCCTTGGCTGGTCTGATTCCTGACGAGATTAAACCTTTCTTTTTGGAGCATCACTTTGTGCCCTTAAAAAGAAGGATGGAGGAATTAGGCCAATCGCAGTGGGCAACACGTTTCGCCGCCTCGTTTCTAAAGCTGCTGTCAGAAGTATTCGCGCAGAGGCAGCCATCATGCTTCAACCAAACCAGCTTGGCTTTGGGGTCTCTCAAGGAAGTGAAGCAGCGGTTCATGCAACAAGGGCATATATCGACAACCTGCCTGAGGACAATGCAGTGGTTAAATTAGATTTCAAGAATGCATTTAATCTCCTGAAAAGGGACGTAGTATTAGCAGCTGTACAAGAACATTTTCCAGGTCTCTTCCCTTTTGTTTCAGCTGGATATAGCAAGGAATCAATGCTCCTGTTTGGAGAACATGAAATCACATCATCAGAGGGTGTCCAGCAAGGGGACCCTCTCGCACCATTTCTCTTCTGTATAGCAGTTAGGGAAATCACAGTAAGACTGACCAGTGAGCTAAACATCTGGTTCCTGGATGATGGCACACTAGCAGGTACAAAGGAGTCCCTTGTAGATGATCTTACACAGGTGATGACACAGGGACAGGAAATGGGACTCATCCTGAATCCATCCAAATGTGAAATCATATCAGTCAATCAACAAGTGATAGATGCAGTGCTATCAAAACTACCAGGAGCAACAGTCATTGCCCCTACTAATAGTGTCTTGCTTGGAGCACCTCTGGGAAGAGATGCCATTGACACAATTCTCAGGAAGAAACTGGAAGAATTGAGGAGAATGGAACAACGAATAGGCAATCTTGACACCCATGATGCCTTGTACCTCCTCACAAAATGCTGGAGTCTGCCCAGGTTGACATATTTCCTAAGATGTGCTCCTTCATATGATAATCCTATACTGCACGAATATGACAGTATCCTGAGGCAGATCTTTACTAAAGTACTTAACCTTACTCTAGAAGATGGGCAGTGGGACCAAGCTACACTCCCAGTCAGACTAGGAGGCATTGGTGTCCGCAAGTCATCTCAGATTGCTCTACCTGCTTTCCTGTCTTCATGCATTGCATCCAGAGGGCTTGTAGCAGCAATTCTCCCTGAACATCTTAGGGACACGATTGGAATCCATGACCAAAAGTTCGTTGATGGAGCCAGGATCTGGGATAACCTAACAGGCTCTGAAACCAGGCCTGCTCCCCCCAACAACTACAAACAGTCGCACTGGGATGGCCCAATAGTAGATAATATAGCCTCAGCAATGCTTCAGAGTGTGTCAGGGAAGGATAGAGCCCGCCTACTTGCAGTGAGAGCTCCTCATGCAGGGGACTTTCTTTGGCTGTTCCCAACTCCAGCCTTGGCACACGCCTCGACCCACAGACCATCCGCATTAGTGTTGCCCTTCGACTTGCCGCCCCTATTCTCGCCGAACACAGGTGTATTTGTGGCAGTGAAGCAGCAGACCGATTCGGGTACCATGGTCTTGTGTGTCGTAAATCCGAGGGAAAGATTGCAAGACATGAAGAGGTTAATAACATTATCAAGAGGAGCCTCACAACAGCCGGATGCCCAGCAGTAAGGGAACCACCCCAACTATGCAGATCTGATGGCAACCAAAAGCGTCCAGATGGTATCACCCTTCAAGCCTGGACAGACGGCAAGCAGGTGGTGTGGGACTACACATGTGCATCTACCTTGGCTGATACCTATCTCCAGTACACCAGGGAGGAAGGAGGGGCTGCTGCCACCTTCAGGGAGTCCCAGAAGTCGAGAAAATATGGAGAACTTGCCCATCATTATATGTTTGTTCCCATAGGCTCAGAGACCCTTGGCTCATGGGGAAAGAGTGCATCTAAGTTCCTCAAGGAGCTGGGCAAAAGACTCAACAGGGTAACTAGGGATCCCAGGGCAGCTAGTTTTCTGTTCCAGCGACTCAGCGCTGCTGTTCAGAGGGGTAATGCATGCTGTATTCTGGCACGCGCACCAGCTCGGAAGAGCTGGATGAGATTTTCGCATTATAATCAGTGACAAAGATGTAACAATATGTACTAGACATGTATCTCTCACCTCGTGTACTGTATATGCCATCTTTATATCAACAATGTATCTCTCAAATCTTTTGTACCATATTATGTAATAAAACATACCTATTGGTAAAAAAAAATTAAAAGATGGGTGGTAGGAGAAGTGGAATATTCAAATGGCATCAGGAAGAAATCCAAATATTCTTCCTTGAAGCCTTTTTATCCACTTCTCCGAGGCTATGGGTCCCACAATTTGTACCAGAGGTGGACCCCATCCTATATAAAAAAAAATATATATATATATATATATATATATATATATATATATATATATTCGTGGGAGAAAGGGGCTAGTAACCCCTTCTCCTATGTAGATTACTAAATTATTAGGTCACTTTGCCTCGGTGGGATACGGCCGGTTTAAGAAAAAAATGTATGTATATGTAAATTCTTAAGCTGAACAATGTTTATATTCTTTACTTGTATTAAAACATTTCTCATTCCAGGTACGAATGAATGTTATCGACAGTGCAGACGTTCACGGAGAATTCCAAGTAAGTTACACTTTACTGATTCTGGTTCACCTCTTTCCTGTCTGAGGCTGGGCTTCCTGAGGCTGGGTCTCCTGAGGCTGGGCTTCTTGAGGCTGGGTCTCCTGAGGCTGGGCCTTGAGGCTGGGTCTCCTGAAGATAATGGTAAGACTTCAAGGCTGGGTGTGTCTCTCTTCTCTGGTAGATGTGTCGCTCTCGCCACCTGGAGATGCTTGCCT
The DNA here is from genome assembly GCA_009830355.1 of Cherax destructor. Lineage (NCBI taxonomy): Eukaryota > Metazoa > Arthropoda > Malacostraca > Decapoda > Parastacidae > Cherax > Cherax destructor. Next base: position 3,329 of record WNWK01052012.1, on the reverse strand, counting down.
GACTAAGAACCCAGCATCTCTTATAGCATAAATGGTGGGGACGACGTGTGTGTATGTGTGTGTGTGTGTACTCACCTAATTGTGGTTGCAGGGGTCGAGACTCAGCTCCTGGCCCCGCCTCTTCGGTGTCCGCTACTGGGTCTCTGCTCTCCCTGCTCCATGAGCTTTATCATACCTTGTCTTAAAACTATGTATGGTTCTTGCCTCCACTATATCTTTCTAGACTATTCCACTTCCTGACTACTCTGTGGCTGAAGAAATGCTTCCTAACATCCCTTTGACTCATCTGAGTCTTCAGTTTCCAGTTGTGTCCCCTTGTTTCTGTGTTCCCTCTCTGGAACATCATGTCACTGTCTACCTTGTCAATTCCCCGCAGTATTTTGTATGTCGTTATCATGTCTCCTCTGACCCTTCTTTCCTCCAGTGTTGTTAGTCCTATTTCCCTCAACCTTTCTTCATAGGACAGTCCCCTGAGTTGTGGAACTAGCCTTGTCGCAAACCTTTGCACTTTCTCTAGTTTCTTTACGTGCTTGACCAGGTGTGGGTTCCAGACTGGTGCTGCATATTCTAGTATGGGCCTGACGTACACGGTGTACAGTGTCTTGAACGATTCCTTGTTTAGGTAACGGAACGCTAATCTTAGGTTTGCCAGTCGCCCATATGCTGCCGCAGTTATCTGGTTGATGTGTGCCTCCGGAGATGTACTTGGCGTTATACTCACCCCAAGGTCTTTCTCCTTTGCCGAGGTTTGTAGCCCTTGTCCTTGTGTGTGTGTGTGTGTGTGTGTGTGTGTGTGTGTGTGTGTGTGTGTGTGTGTGTTGTACAACATTCCCAGTAAACAGCACGGGTGCCATAAGTATATTAAAGGCTGTGGTTCGTACGTCGGTTTGCATGCGGCCAACAGTAAGAGACTAGTTGATCAGGCTCTGATCCACCACGAGGGCGTTGACCCCAGGTGTGTGTAAACACGATCTCTCGGTATTCTCTGGAGCGTAGATCTACGTGAAACACCAGAGACTGGCATCATAGTGTGAAGTTTTGTCTTGTGATGATTCTTTCTGTAATATGTAAATTATTCATAACAGTAGCAAGCTGTCAGTGATTTTAGCAAATAGTTAAGATAACAACTAATTGATATTGATAGTATTTAAGACAGTAGCAAGTTGGTAAAGATAGCGGGAAATACCTAAGAAATCATCAAGTTTTTAATTATTGTTTATAAGACACAAGCAAGTTGGTAACGCTTGCAGAAGATATAGTAGATCACCAGTGATTAATCTGTTATTGTTGTTGTTGTGGGATGGGGAAGAAGGGAGGGAGGAAGGGAGGGAGGAAGGAAGGAAGGAAGGAGGGAGGGAGGGAGGAAGGAAGGAAGGAAGGAGGGAGGGAGGGAGGAAGGAAGGAAGGAAGGAAGGGAGGGGGGAAGGAAGAGAGGGAGAAAGGATGGGAGGGAGGAAGGAAGGAAGGAATGGAGAGGGAGGAAGGTGGGAAGGAAGGAAGGAAGGAAGGGAGGGAGGAAGGGAGGGAGGGAGGAAGGAGGGAAGGAAGGGAGGGAGGAAGGAGGGAAGGAAGGGAGGAAGGAGAGAAGGAAGAAAGGAATGGAGGGAGGAAGGAAGGAAGGAAGGAAGGAAGGAAGGGAAGGAGGGAAGGGAGAGAGGGAGGGGTCACATTTCCAGTGATGTGATACTTATTCTTCGTCTTTTTCCACACTGACAAAACTTCCATAAATTTTTCTGGCACGTGTTTTTTTTCTTTGCAACTGTCTTCTTAGTTTACCTGGAGTTTTACCTGGAGAGAGTTCCTGGGGTCAACGCCCCTGTGGCCCGGTCTCTGACCAGGCCTCATGGTGGATCAGAGCCTGATCAACCAGGCTGTTACTGCACGCAATCCGACGTACGAACCACAGCCCGGCTGGTCAGGTACTGACTTTAGGTGCCTGTCCAGTGCCTGCTTGAAGACAGCCAGGGGTAATCCCCTTATGTACGCTTTGAGGTAGTTGAACAGTCTTGGGCCCCTGACACTTATTGTGTTGTCTCTCAACGTGCTAGTGGCACCCCTGCTTTTCATTGGGGGGATGTTACATCGTCTGCCGAGTCTTTGCTTTCGTAGGAAGTGACTCATGTGCAAGTTTGGTACTAATCCCTCTAGGATTTTCCAACTGTATATAATAATGTATCTCTCCCGCCTGCGTTCTAGGGAGTACAGGTTTAGGAACTTCAAGCGTTCCCAGTAACTGAGGTGGTTTATCGCAGTTATGCGTGCCGTGAAGGTTCTCTGCACATTTTCTAGTTCAGCAATTTCACCTGTCTTGAAAGGTGCAGTTAGTATGCAGCAATATTCCAGCCTAGATAGAACAAGCGACCTGAAAAGTGACATCATGGGCTTGGCATCCCTGGTTTTGAAGGTTCTCATTATCCATACTGTCATTTTTCTAGCAGATGCGATTCCTACAGTGTTATGGTCCTTGAAGGTGAGATCCTCTGACATGACCACTCCCAGGTCTTTGACATTAGTTTTTCGCTCTATTGTGTGGTTGGAATTTGTTTTATACTCCGATGAAATTTTAATTTCCTCACGTTTTCCATATCGGAGTAATTGAAATTTCTCATCATTGAACTTCATATTGTTTTCTGCAGCCCATTTAAAGATTTGGTTGATGTCTGCTTGGAGTCTTGCAGTGTCTTCAATGGTGGACACTGTCATGCAGATTCGGGTGTCATCTTCAAAGGAAGACACGGCACTGTGGCTTATATCCCTGTCTATGTCCGATATGAGGATGAGGAACAGGATGGGAGCGAGTACTGTGCCTTGTGGAACAGAGCTTTTCACCGTAGCCGCCTCAGACTTTACTCTGTTGACTATTATTCTTTGTGTTCTATTTGTTAGGAAATTATAGATCCATCTACCAACTTCTCCTGTTATTCCTTTATCACGCATTTTGTGTGCTATTACACCATGGTCACACTTGTCAAAGGCTTTTGCAAAGTATGTGTATATAACATCTGCATTCTGTTTGTCTTCTAGAGCATCCATTACCTTGTCGTAGTGTTCCAGTAGTTGGGGCAGACAGGAGCGACCTGCTCTAAACCCATGCTGCCCTGGGTTGTGTAATTGATGAGTATCCAGATGAGTGGCAATCTTGCTTTTTAGAACCCTTTCAAAGATTTTTATGATATGGGATGTTAGCGCTATTGGTCTGTAGTTCTTTGCCAGTGCTTTACTGCCCCTTTGTGGAGTGGGGCTATGTCTGTTGTTTTTAGTAACTGCGGGACGACCCCAGTGTCCATGCTCCTCTCCATAGGATGTTAAAAGCACATGATAGCCCCTAT
>WNWK01052011.1:0-12308 GCA_009830355.1 Cherax destructor | reverse complement strand
GGATGGAACGCCTAATATTTTCAGACAGCACAAATTGGGGCTCGGGGGGAAATTGAACAAGGAAGAGTTCCATAGAAAACTGTTCTTTCCCAAGACAACAATTATTAGATCGATCAGCCTAGAACAAAGGGATACTTTTAAACCCAAAAAAGCTCCCTCAAGGGCCCCCTAAGTTCGGGGAAAAGACCTAGATACCTTTTTTTGATGTATTCGAAAATAAGCACGTGCCATGAATTCCCGGGGCTTGGGCATTCTTTTTTAAGATAAATGTATTTTCAGACCAAAATTTTCCCACCTATTTAACACCATGCTGCTCCTTCCGGGGCACTACGACCCGGACATCATTGAGAAAAACACCCTCTCTCCAGTCTCTGCTTTTTTTTTCGCCATTTAGATTCTGTGTGGTAAAGTATGTATTCGGGGGTGAGACAAAACATACTTCTCAGGCCCCCTTTTGTTCACAGAGGATAGACTAGACAGTGATTTTCGACTTTTTTTCTGGGTTGTGTGTCACATTGACACACTGAGAAAAAGCCCCGGGACCTAATTAGATAAGGCATCTGTGCACCGCCACAGTTTGGGATTGTTTATGCTAAACCCTAGCTTCAGTAAAAAGGGAAATTTTTGACTGTTTTGGAAGATCTAATTCCCCAAAAAGGGTCGTTTTCTATCTCTTGTTTCCTGACGCTGTTTTGGGCTGTTGCCTGTTTTTGCTGTTTTGCAAAATTGGGTCATTTTACTGGACAATCAAGCTGTTCTGATTGTCAGTTTTTTAAAGGGGCTAGCTTATGAAAGTTCATCAGACACTGTTTGAGTTGAGTCTTAGATTTTACCGGGAGCACACTCATACACACATATATTCTTATTTGCATTTTCTGTATTATTGAAATTACTGACATTGTATCTGATGGTACTTTAGCATTATTGTATATGAGAGCGGTGTAGGGCTAACCCCCTAATTAACCTCCTAATTCATAACTTAATGAACATCCTGATCATATGTACATTTATTTACTTTGAAACCCAAAGACACTAACTTTGATAATAAACCTTTTAAATATATTTCGTTGGTTAGTACCCTATCATTGCAATCCTCTTAAGATATATAATATTTTGGGATAACGGGAACCAGGATACTGATTTTTGTTGAAAAAGCCCAGTAACAGGCTGGATGCTAGAAGGGCTATCCTTTCTAGTGTTCACTGGAGATGTCTTTACTAATAGATATCGTGTCTTTTTGTAACACCGGTTCATCACCTGCTTCAGGTCCCGGGTTCCGACGGGCCCCTTTGATCGTCTGACCTCCGCTCTTCTCTGGCAATTTTCTGGTTGCTCGCCCGCCCCACGTCGGACCAACTCTGGCCCCACATCTAAACGACCAAGACCCCCGTGATAATACTGCATTCCCTCTTTCTCATTCAGCTCAGAAATGACCAGCACATCACCACCCCCCTTAAACACTTTGTTTCACACTACACAATGGACTAATTTTTTTACTCTGAGACCGACTTCTTCTACTCCCTACTTTGGGCCCGTATTGCTAAGGCCCTCCTTTTAATGTGATCAAAGATATCGCCTTTCACGCCCTAAAAAAGGGGCACACGACGTTAGGGCCCAAAATTTGCTGACCAAAGCTTGTTGATCTTTCTCGCCCGTCCATAGATGCTGCTCCTTCACTATTGAAAAACATCATTCTCTAAACTCTTGTAGTGGCACGGGTTATTCTACCCCATACCATTGCCCAACAGAATTTTAAAACCCTGTGGTCATGACATTCTGGAGCAGCTTGGGCCCAGGACCTTCCTATACTCAAAGTTGCCCATTTTTTGTCCTCCCTGCCCGCCGGCGAAGATGATACCCTTTTTAATTTTCGCTTAACATTCGACTGTCGTGACCTTCCGCCCTCGGTTACATTGCAGGTCACCATTTACGGGTTTCGAAAGGTGCCCCCACCCCCAACAGTGTAGAAACTGCTGGCTTTTTGGTCATCCGGCGAAATATTGCAGATCCATGGCCGAATGCCCAGTCTGGGGTTGACGACCATGCCAGTCCTTTAATCTACCTCCCTCTTGCCTTAACTGTCGTGAGGCACATCCATCTTACCCCGCCGTTGTCAGGTTTACCTAAATGAGCGGGAATTTTGTCTAAAAGAGGTGGAAGGCTTCTCATATGCAAAGGCCGCCCTCATCTACGCCTTAAAGGGGAGATTTTGTATTTCCTATTCCCCGATTGCTAAACATCGCCCCACTTCTGGGGTCCCAATTTCCCGGCTTCCTCTGTGGTTCGCCCCATCTTCACACCCCCCTGTCTCAATTCTTTTGCTGTTTTTGGCTCTGAAGCCCCTACCTCAGCATCCCATACTGTCCTCACCCCTTCCTCTACCCCACTTGCACAGTTCTGTGTCTACCCCCGCCCAACACCTAATCCTCACCCCCCCTTTCTTCTCATAAGTCCGGAAAAAAATCCCCATTGCTGGGTTCTTCACCTCCGCCAGTTCTGTAACATGTGTGGGGGTTCATCCCCCCCTCGTTCAATACCTTCACCCCCTGTCCCCTCCCAAGTTTTTTCCCTTTGACTGTTCCCCCCAGGTCACTTCCCTCCTGCCCCCTCCCAAGCCCCTTCGAATTTTCCTCTTCCATCTCCTCGCCCTCTATTTTAAAACCGCCCCATGGGCCCCCCGATTGTTGCTCACCCTCCTCCTTCTTCCATCCTAATGTGGTCCCACATCCTGCATTTTTTGTCTTCCAAAAAGCTGGAAGCTACCCCCAAGAATATATTACAGAGACGGGAACGTTGATGGCCCCGCCCACCTCCGGTTCCTCCTCTCTTTCTCAGTCTACACCCCTCCTTCCTTCACAGTGCCCCAAATTGCCTCGCATGGGTCAGTAGGCCTGCTGCAGTTTTCCCTTTTTTCTTATGTTCTTTGCTTATAAGTCTTCCTCCTCCACACATGGACTTTTCTAACCCCTAGTCCATAGATACCTCTAATTTCGATTTGTATCTTTCTCTTCATAAATCATGGTTTAAATTTGCCTGGAGTCTCCGGGAGAAAATTCGGGGGTCAACCCCCCCGGGGCCCCGGGTCCGTGACCAGGCCTCTTGTTGGCCCAGACCCCTGACCCAACCAGGCTGTTACTGCTGGCCGCCCCCCCAGCCCAAACGTACGAACCACAGCCCCGGCGCCCAGGTACCACTTGAGGTGCCTGTCCATTTTCCGTTTAAAGGGGCCAGGGGCTTGTTGGTAATCCCCCTGATGTATGCTGGGAGGCAGTTGAACAATTTTGGGGCCCCCACACTTATTGTGTTGTCCCTCAACGGCAGTGGCCCCCCCTGCTCTTCTTTGGGGGGAATGTTACATCGCCTGCCGAGTTTTTTTGCTTTCGTAGGGAGTGTTTTTGGTGTGCAAGTTTGGTACAAAAGCCCGAGAATTTTCCATTTTATATAATAATGTATTTTCCCCCGCCTGCGTTCTAGGGGTACAGGTTTAGGAACTTCAAGGGGTTCCCAGTAGTTGAGGGGGTTTTTATCGCACTTAGGGTCCGTGAAGGTTCTCTGCACATTTTCGGTCAGCAATTTCACCCGCCTTGAAAGGTGCAGTTAGTGTGAAACAATATTCCAGCCTAGATAGAACAAGCGATCTGAAAAAAGTGTCAACATGGGCTTGGCATCCCCGGTTTTGAAGGTTCTCATTATCCATCCTGTCATTTTTTCCCAGCAGATGCAATTGCTACATTGTTATGGTCCTTTTTTCAGTGGAATATCCGAGGCCTCAGGGGTAACCAGGGTGAGGGTTCAGGTGTTGCTCTCCCAGTTTTACCCTGTTGGGGTCTGTTTTCAAGAACCCAAATTACAATCCGCTTTTATCCATCCCTTTTCGGGCTATGATTTGTTATATTATCTGATCCTTTTTTCCGATGGAACCTTTTAAAGAAAGTGCCTTTTTATACGCACTTTTTCCATACCGTCAGCCTATGTTCATTCTTTTTTTACATTACACTGCGGGCCCCTTTTCCACTTGAATAAGTGGTATACACTCTGTTCTTTATCGATTTTCCATCTGCTCTTCCCCAACTGGCCCCTTTACTTCACCTGGTCTGTCCTCCCGGACTTAAAATGACAGCGATCATTTTCCAATCATCCCCCATGTCCCCCCATGTATTCTTCACCCCCTCGTAGCCCACGCTGGCAATTTTTACTGGGCGAAATGGGACCTTTAAAACATCTTACTGCCTTTTGAGGCCCTTCCTCATCCTCCATTGATGAGGTTTTTCATCTCTTCTGTCCTCCGTCTTAACCGCAGCTTCACATTCTATCCCCCCCAAACCCCCCGGGGAAGCATTCCAAAGGGGTGTGCCTTGGTTGTCTCCTGCTTGTGCTTGGGCAGTACGTTTGAAAAAGTGCTGTGTGGGGCAGGTACCGGTATAACAGAACCACGGGAAAAACCTTTATTTTAATTAAGCAGACACACTTGCTGGCGGGATTACGTTTCACCATCACTTCGGCTTCCTCGATAATTCAGTCTGGAAGAAAGTGGGGAAAATTTAGGGTTTTCCCACCCGGCTCCCGTTCTTCAGGTTGCCGGTGTCGATTCCAAACCCCCTTTCCATTGCCAAAAAAAATTGAATCATCTGGTCCGCATTTTCAGGGGCTCCATTTGCCCCTCGTTCCTTTTCTTCTAAGTTTTGCCAGCGAGTTAAAGCCCTTTGATTTTTTTTTCTCGCAGAAAAGAATCTTATAATGTGCCTTTTTAAACCCTTTAAGAACTGGAGGCAACTCCCCTTGGGCCCATCATCGGGAGCCGGCCAGACGGCATACATATTCGTATTTCAGCATTTACATCCCGTCTGCTCTTTCTGTTCTCTTACGAATCTTTAATCTTATATGGTCGCAAGGAGTTCTTCCCCAACCGTGGAAGTCTGCTGTTGTTTCCCCCTTTTTTCAAACCGGGTACTACGGGACGAATTTCCCCACTACCGTCCCATGGCTCTTACCAGTGAAGTTTGCAAGGTGATGGAATGTCTAGTTAATAGACGTTTGATGGTATTTAGAGACGCACAGTAAAATTTTTCCACTAGTCAATATGGCTTTCGTAAGGGCCGTTTTGCTATTGACCCTTTACTGCGCTTGGATACGTATATTCGTAATGCCTTTGCTAATAACCACTCGGTTATCGCCATCTTTTTGACCTTGGGGAAGTCTTATGACACAACTTGGAGGTATAATATCTTGGCCCAGCCCCCCTCCTTGGGCCTCCGTGGCAATCTACCATTTTTTTTTAAGGCCTTCTTAACTGAAAGACATTTCCGTTTCTGGGTTAGTAATGTGCTTTCCCGGAGTTTGTCCCAAACTGAAGGTGTCCCCCCGGGATGTGTTCTGAGCACAACACTCTTTCTCCTTGCTATAAATAATCTGGCATCTGTTCTATCCAACATTTGGTCATCGCTTTATGTTGATGACTTTGCTATAGTTGTGGGGTGCTGACTGTCACCTCATTGCAGCCCTCCAGCATTTTTCAACATGGTTTTCCCATTGGGCCACCACTCATGGGTTTAAATTTTCAGGGGAAAAATCACCCAAAATTTCGTTTACTAGATGTTCAGTGGTCCTGGGTCGCCATTGTACCTATACGGCTCACGTATCCCAGAACGTACGTCAGGTTTCTCGGCCTCCTGTTTGACCATCGATTGTCCCGGAAACCCATTACCTCTCTGAAGGCGACTTGGGTTTCAGCCGGCTGAATTTCCTTAAAACCCCAGCAATTTTTCATGGGTGGCTGATCGTAGAACTCTCCTTCGCCTGCATTCAGCCCCCAATTTTTTCAAAGCTCGATTAAAAATAAACGAAGAAGATTAGACTTAACATACACCGATGGTTCTAAGTCATCAGGCAATCGGTTCGCAGCAGTGTTTCCAGACAGCGTCGTGCGAGGGCATCTATTATCCTCGGCTAGCATATTTACGGCTGAATTGTATGCCATTCTTGTGGGGCCTTTTCCGTATTGCATCTATGCCTGTGTCACCATTTGTGGGCGTTTCAGACTCCCCTTTGTGCTTTGGGGTATCCGAAAATTTGATACACCTCACCCCCCAGTTCTTCGTATCCCAAATTTGGTTGCTGTATCTAACAAACACAAAGATATTGTTTTTTCTGGGTCCCCGGTCATGTTGACGTACAGGGCAATGAACAGGCAGACACTGCTGCGTGGTCAGCAGTACATGACCTTCCCGTTTCATATAGAGGTTTTTCCCTTTCGGGGTATTTTGCAGTCATTGCTACCCCTTTCGCACCCATTGGGAACAACGCTGGTCTGACCCTTTCTAAATAACAAACTTCATTTTTTTAAACCGAGTTTTAGGTTTTTGGCCTTCTTGTCACCAATGTCGAGGTTGGGAGACTACACTCCCCCCTTTGCATTTGGCCACACCCCGTCTTACTCAAGGGGATCTCATGGAGGGCTCCCCCGTCCCCCTCTTGGGGCATTGTCAGGTTCCAGTATCTGTTGCCATATTCTGTTGGGCCCCACTCTATCAACGAGCACGCAGAATTTACCTCCAACGTCTTCTTTTTCTCTGCTGCCCTTTCTTTACCTTCTCTTCTTTTCTGATGGGCCCTCCTTTTTTAAACCTTAATTTCATTTTACTTTTGTAAGCAACTGACTTACTACACAAACTCTGAAGATTATCCTCTAGCACCTCCCTCAGTCCCCTACCTCAATTTTTCATCCTCTCTCCCTGCACTATCCACTGTCCTGCTGCACTCCATACCCTACTAATCATCCCTCTCCCTCTTACAATCCATTTCCCTGCATCCTGCCCACCCTGCTGCGCTGTATGACCCCCTGTGATTTAGTGTTTCTTTTATTTTTAATAATGTGGGCATGACTGTGTAGGGTTAGTGTTCCCCCGCTTCAGTTATGAAAATTCCCGTATGGAGTCTGCAACTCCACTCCGAGGTAACTCCCAAAGAATGTGTACTAACCTTTATTTCCCACAGTAGGCAGCGTCTTGGGGAGCTGGGATGGTAATCTCTGGTTGGGGTGGCCAATCCCCTCAGTATACAGAGTACAGATGAATATTCAAGATCTCCAAACTTTCGTGGAGGTAAAGGGGCCGGGGAAACACCTGGGGAATACCTGTTGAGTCCATTACAGCTGCTTGTCCTGTTAACCCAAAGGGTGCCAGTACGCGGCTGGGGACTTAACTAATATGATTAGTAATTTACTGCGCACTGCTGAGGATTTGTATATCTCAGTCACTGGGACTGAAACTCCCCGGCTGAAGGTGTCTATAGCTTAATTAGTGTATGGGACGTATAATTACTACACTAAGCTAACAGCTATCTGTAACTTGGTTTATATATATGTAGTAGTAATGCAGTAATTGTAGTGCATAATTAGAATTAAGTATATACAGAATTGACACTTTCTTAAGCGTCTCCCCCTTTAAACCCCCCTTTTTCCCCACATTCCCCACACTGGGGGGTGGGCATAAAGTTCTGGGGGGAAACACGGGTTCCCCCCAGGCTGGGTTGTTAATAATAATGATAATAATGATGATAATAATAATAATAAAAATTTTTAGCATGATACAATGTTTGTATAGAGGTAAATGACATTTAAAAGGGGTGCATGCAGAAAGCCCCTTAATATGCAGAGCATTGTTTGGCTTCAAGGGGACATCATTGTCCGGTCTGGGGTGGAGAACTTCTGCCGTTGTGCCACTTAAAAGCGTCCCCAGCCTGGGAGTTGCTGGGGTAGGGGCCACCTTCACCTTTTACTTCTCACCTCCCCCCCAAAATTTCCCCGGCGGGCCAAATAGTGGAAAGTCCAGTTAGAAAATGTCAATCATGGGTCATACTGGGTCATGTCCCACACGGTTTGGATACATGCAAAACAACTGTGAAATTGCTATGTCCTGCTTGCATTCAAAAACAGGCGTTGTAGATCCATACAGTCCATAATACAGAAAAGCGGATGACTCCTACAGTCCATAATACAGACAGGTGTTGTATGATCCATACAGTCTATAATACAGGCAATTGAGATTCATCGTCATAAACAGAAGGCTTTTATGATTCATACAGTCTATAATACAGGGTGGGATTCAGACAGTCTATAATACAGAACAGACGGTTTTTGATTCATGTCTATAATACAGACACACAGGCGTTGTATGATTTATAAAGTCTATAATACAGAACAGGTGTTGATGATTCATACAGTCTATAATACAGACACACAGGTGTTTATGATCCATACAGTCATAATACGGCACAGGTGTTGTATGATTCATACAGTCTATAATACAGACACACAGGGTTGTATGATCCATACGTGTATAATACAGACACACAGGTGTTGTATGATCCATACAGTCCATAATACAGACAAGGGGTTTTATGACTCATACAGTCTATAATACAGAAAAGGTGTTGTATGACTCATATAGTCTATAAAAAACACAGGTGTTGTATGACTCATAAGTCTATAATACAGACACACAGGTGTTGTATGATCCATAAGTCTATAATACAGACACAGGTGTTTTATGATTCATAAATTTAAAAAGACAGGTGTTGTATGATCCCAGGGATAATACAGACAAAAGGGGTTTTATGATCCATACAGTGTATAATACAGACAAAAGGTGATATGATCCATACAGTGTATAATAAGAACACAGGTGTTGTATGATCCATCAGTGTATAATACAGACAAAGGTGTTATATGACCCATAAAGTTAAAATTACAGACACACAGGTGTTGTATGACCTACAGTATATAATACAGACACACAGGTGTTGTATGACTCATACAGTCTATAATACAGACAAAAGGTGTTGTATGACTCATGCAGTCTATAATACAGACACACAGGTGTTGTATGATCCATACAGTGTATAATAAAAGAACAAAGGTGTTATATAATCCATACAGTCTAAAATACAACCCAAAGGTGTTATATGATCCATACAGTGTATAATACAGACAAAGGTGTTATATAATCCATACAGTGTTATAATACAGACACACAGGGTGTTTATGATCCATACAGTGTATAATAAACACTATTTACCACTCATGGATGTGCAAATATTAATAATAACATGTTTTTTAACAGCAAATTTCATGTTTAACTTTGATTAGGTTAAATGAAGTTATGTTTTTATTATTTACAGTCTGTTTAACTATATAAAGATGTCATATCCCTACTAAATGAAAAAAAAAAAATGGAAAAAGAGAAAACATCGACTGACTGGGGGTTGACCATCGAAAGTTTTTTTTTGGGAAAAAAATTAAAAATTACATTTATTGCTGTTAAAATATTTATAATTATTTTTTTTTATAACGATCTAATTATACTCTAGCCAAACTTTTTTTTTTTTTTTTTTTCAACAAGTCGGCCGTCCCCCACCGAGGCAGGGGTGCCCCAAAAAAAAAGAAAATCCCCAAAAAAAAAAAATTTTTCATCATCATTAAAACATTTTCACCCAAAACCATAATCCCCCTTCTTTGCAGAGGAGCCAGAAAAGACAGCTGAGAAAAGTCCCCCCCAGCTGTCCCTATCTCAGCCCCCCTTTTAAAAGGGGGGGGCATTGAAATTTTTTTCCCAGGACCCCAAGTCCAACTAAATCAATTAACTTTTTCCCTGAATCCCTTACAAAATGTTCCCCTGCTCACCTCCAACAGACGTCATGTCCCCAAAACCATTCGTCCCCATTCCCCCTATTCACGCTCACACATGCTTGCTGGAAGTCCAACCCCCTCGCCCACAAAACCCCCTTTTACCCTTCCCCCCCAAACCCTTTTTCTGGGACCCCTACCCCCCTTTCCCTTTCCCCCCGGTTTATATTTTTCCTCCAAGTCATTCTCTTTGTTTCATTTTTCCCCTAAATGACCAAACCCCCTCAACAACCCCCCAACCCCTCTGACAAATACTTTTAGTAACCCCAAAATTTTCCCCAAATTTTCCCAAACATTCCGAATTTTCTGAAATAATATTTACACCACACATTCCCTTAGACAGGACACTCCCACGCCCCCAGCCTCCTCCCTGCAGCATTTGCAACCCATTTCTTCACACCCCATATAAGAGTGTTGGTACCATATACTTTCTCATTCCCTTCTTTTCCTCCATGGGGTAACGTTTTTTGGTTTTCCCCCAGATACCCCAATGCACCACTCACCTTTTTTCCCTTTATCAAATTTTAAATTTATTTCATAAACCCATCCGCTGACACGTCAAACATAACCCGACCTAAATAAGTAAGTCCCGGGGAAATTTTAAACAAAACCTCATGGGAAAATTTTTAAAGTGGGTTACTGAGGCCCCGAGTGACCCTGTGAAGGAAGCACATTCACCAGGGGGGGCCCCGGGAAAGGGAAACACATTCACCAGGGTGACCCTGTGAAGGGGGAAATTTACCAGGGGGACCCGGGAAAGGGAAACCAAATTTACCAGGGGGACCCCCGGAAGGGGCACATTCACCAGGGTGACCCTGTGAAGGAAGCCCTTCACCAGGGTGACCCTGTGGGAAAGGGAAACACCCAGGGTGACCCTGAGAAGGAACAAAATTCCCAGGGTGAAACCCCGTGGGGGCCTTCACCAGGGTGACCCTGTGAAGGGAAACAAAATTTACCCGTGTGACCATGTGAAGGAAGGGGCCCTTTACCAGTGTGGGCCATTTAAGGGAAACACATTCCCGGGGGGACCCTGTGAAGGAAGCCCCATTCACCAGGGGACCATGTGAAGGGCACATTCACCAGTGTGACCAAAGAAGGGAAACACATTCACCAGGGTGACCCTGTGAAGGAAGCACATTCACCAGGGAACCCTTTAAGGAAAAACATTCACCAGGGAACCCTGTGAAGGAAGCACATTCACCAATGGGCCCTGTAAAAAGCACATTCACCAGGGGGACCCTGTAAAAGCACATTCACCAGGGTGACCCCGTGAAGGAAACAATTTTACCAGGGTGACCCTGGGGGAAGGAAGCCCTTCACCAGGGTGACCCCTGGGAAAGGGAAAAATTACCAGGGGACCCTGTGAAGGAAGTACATTCACCAGGGAAACCCCGTGGGAAAGGAAACTTAAATTTACCAGGGGACCCTTGGAAAAGCACATTCACCAGGGTGACCCCCGCGAAGGAAACAACCCCCAGGGTGACCCTGTGAAGGAAGCACATTCACCATCACTCCCGTTAAAAAGTTTTCCAAGGTAGAAAGGACATCACAGTTAAAATAACCCGCCAAATCCCCCATTCTTTTCTGTCCTCCCGAGGCTGGTATTTCCCCCCTCCAGTGCCCCAAGTCCAGCCAACCAGTCTAGGAAATTTTTGCATTTTTTTCTTGCTCACAATTCAAAATCCCTCTAATACCGCATAACACATGTCTAACTCACTTCCCGATGAATGGTGTAACCCCTATACCAGGGCTACTCAGGGCAAACCCGCAGTCTGAATCCAGACCTTCTGAGTGTTCTAGTTGGACCGCAGGCTTCAGGAGAAAGCTTAGAACAACAGCTGTTACCCGTTCAGGATCAGGGGGACACAAGAGCCGGGGTTAATACAATTTCTATCTGAAATTTAATGGGTACACCGGGGAAAACAGTATTTTCATGTTTAAAAAGTATCCGAAACCCTTTTCATACATTGTAAAAAAAGTATCCAAAAACCTTTTCATACATTGGTACTTGTCCCAAATGGGCCTTTTCTCTGGGAGTTGAGTATCCCCAATCTAACTTTTAAAGCCCCCCTTCACCCCCTTCCCCCTTCCCCCTCTCCAACCCTTCCTGGGGTATCTCTGCCCCCCCATCCCTTCTCTCCAACCCTTCCTGGGATATTTCTGCCCCCCCATCCCTTTCACCAACCCCTTTCCGGGATATTCCCCCTTCCATTCCTTTTTGATTATAAATCATCTTAATCAACTGATGTCCCCCTAAATCTTCCTAAATTACCATACCATTCGGGCAACACTTTCGTTTTCTTTCCAATTTTTTCGCTTCTTTTTTCTTTATGAATTTTTTCACCCGTACAATTTAACTAATTTAAGCGCTAAACCTAAAGGGTGATTTTGAACATTGATCTCATCAAACGGCATTGTACCTCCGGCCCCCCCTCCTCCCCTATATACAGTGCCCCCGGCCTCCTCCCCACTATATATACAGTGCCCCGGCTTCTTCCTCACGATATATCCAGTGCCTCCAGCCTCATCCCCAAGACACATCCAGTGCCTCCAGCCTCCACCTTCAGGTGATGTTTTTATCACCTGCTCCCGGTGCCAAGGCCCACCCATTTTTTTCTAGTGCCTC
>WNWK01052010.1:0-12309 GCA_009830355.1 Cherax destructor | reverse complement strand
TGTCCCATACTCACTGAAGACACGTCCCACATCCATTTGATCTGCCCCAAAGGCACATTCTTGACCTTTACCCATGTGTAAGTGCGCGACACATTCTTTAATCGCACCTGCAACGTTGCATTGACCATGTAAACGTTGTCCTGATGTCGCTCTACCAATGTCTCATATGTTGCAGCCGTTAACAACTTCACGAAGATCCTGTTCGTGCCATTTAGTGCCACTCCATACAGATCCTCCATATCAATGTTGTATATATCTCGAAGAATAGTAGGTATTACTGTAGCCACCACAGCAGGTTGAATTACTCCTGTAACCAAGTCTATGCAGATGGTGTTGATGCGGCGTCTGCCCACCACCGCCATTACAGTGAAAATAAAGTTGCGCACAGTCTCCACCAGGGCCAGAGACCAGAGTAGCACACCCTTCTCTCATGAGAGCTGGGTGGCGAATGTCAGCATATTTACCAGTGTTTCTTTACTGTAGTTTCTAGTTCACAGATCACAATGCCCAGCCCTTTTAGGGCAAGGTAGGTGCCAAAGCTGGAGCTTGCTACCATCTGCACTCACAAGACTGCTCTTCCCATTAGCCTCCCTGGGGTGGGGAAGATGGCAGACCAGAGTGGCCTAGCTTTTCCCTACGATCCCCATGAGGGCGAGGAACGTGGCTAGGCCTGGGGACAATTTATCACAGACGATGAGGGGGTACTTGTCCCTCCTCCCATGGGAGACATAGGTCTCAGACACTCCCAAGACAGGGAGCCAAGGCCGGGTCACCATCTGGAAAAGACCCGGACCGGGAGAGTACCGGCGAATCAACGACAACAAACAAATAGTTTCTAGTTGACCTAATTTTTATTGTCCTGTGTAGGCCTATTCTTTCCCTAGTGATTTTCCTGGTACATTATTATTTTTTATCAAGGGGGAGCGCTAAACCCGTAGGATTATGCAGCGCCTGTGGGGGATGTGGAAGGTATTCAGGCTTAATTCAGGGAACTGGAGTAGATCCAATACCCTAGATCAAGAGCCCTCACCAGCATCAAGGAACCTCCTTGAGGGGTTTCCTGGTACAGTAAATAATGAAATGATCACTAAGACCTGTGATAATGACCCCTGACTGACTAATGTTCTCAGGGCGGTTACAAAGTATGTGGTCAATTAGGGTGGCTGAGAACTGTGTGATCCGGGTTGGTGTATTAATTAAAAATCCAGAATTTGCTTATACCTTTTACATAGCCTGTTATTTTGCTGTTGAAAACAGATATTGAAGTCTCCCAGTATTAGTCTCCACATTGTTATCAAGTCCCGACAAGACTCTCGAAAAGTCTTCTTAGTAAATTAGTTTTAATTCCCAGGTAATAACTCAGTGAAACTTTATTCTCCCGGCCCGGGTCTTAAGATGGCGACCCGCTCCGGCCGGCGTGGGGTAGCAGACCGAAGTTTCCCATGGGAGGGGTACCTCAGCGGTGGGACCAACTGGTCCCAGGCCTAGCCATATTCGCCCACAAACACAAGGCAGGTAGGTAGATAGTTGCTAGGCCCTCTGGTCTGCCACCTTCCCCGCCCCAAGGAGGATGACAGGAAGGGCAGGCTTGCGAGCCGCAGATGGTAGCAAGCTCCAGCCTTGGCACCTACCCTGCCCTAGAAGGGCTGGGCATGGTGATCGACCCCTAACCTAAAAATAATTGAAAGAATTAACTGAAATGAATAACTAAAATATTTTTGAAAATAAAAATATTATGTAAATTTTTGAACAGAAATATTAACATCGACAAAACAGCCTTTTAAAAAACAGTAAATTATATAAAAGGAAAACAAACATTTAAAAAAATCTTTTAAAAACAATTAACATTTTAAAAATATTTACATAACAACTTTTAAGTTTTGTAGATTAAGTTATTTCATGTTAACAAATACTTCAAATTTGGAGCAGAATCGTTTTATAAAGTGTACGTATATTATTTTTAGAACCCTAGTAAATAAAATTTACAGGGTTTATTAATAATTGTAATAGTTTAGACTTGACTTGATCCGCAAGTGTTATATAAATCGAAGTATTTCAATACACCATCACTGTACTAGTGTACCGGTCACCAGTGATCACTGTACTAGCACCAGTGATCACTGTACTAGCACCACTGATCACTGTACTAGCACCACTGATCACTGTACTAGCACCACTGATCACTGTACTAGCACCACTGATCACTGTACTAGCACCACTGATCACTGTACTAGCACCACTGATCACTGTACTAGCACCACTGATCACTGTACTAGCACCACTGATCACTGTACTAGCACCAATGATCATTGTACTAGCACGAGTGATCACTGTACTAGCACCAGTGATCACTGTACTAGCACGAGTGATCACTGTACTAGCACCACTGATCACTGTACTAGCACCAGTAATCACTGTACTAGCACCAGTGATCACTGTACTAGCATCAATGATCATTGTACTAGCACGAGTGATCACTGTACTAGCACCACTGATCACTGTACTAGCACCAGTAATCACTGTACTAGCACCAGTGATCACTGTACTAGCATCAATGATCATTGTACTAGCACGAGTGATCACTGTACTAGCACCAGTGATCTGCAAGAAGTCCCTATCACGTGCTTTTAACATCCTATGGAGAGGGAGCATGGACACTGGGGTCGTCCCGCAGTTACTAAAAACAACAGACATAGCCCCGCTCCACAAAGGGGGCAGTAAAGCAATAGCAAAGAACTACAGACCAATAGCGCTAACGTCCCATATCATAAAAATCTTTGAAAGGGTTCTAAGAAGCAAGATCGCCACTCATCTAGATACCCATCAATTGCACAACCCAGGACAGCATGGGTTTAGAGCAGGTCGCTCCTGTCTGTCCCAACTATTGGACCACTACGACAAGGTCCTGGATGCTCTAGAAGACAAACAGAATGCAGATATTATATACACAGACTTTGCAAAAGCCTTTGACAAGTGTGACCATGGTGTAATAGCACACAAAATGCGTGATAAAGGAATAACAGGAAAAGTTGGTAGATGGATCTATAATTTCCTAAAAAGTAGAACACCAAGAGTAGTAGTCAACAGAGTAAAGTCTGAGGCGGTTACAGTGAAAAGTTCTGTTCCACAAGGCACAGTACTCGCTCCCATCCTGTTCCTCATCCTCATATCGGACATAGACAGGGATATAAGCCACAGTGCCGTGTCTTCCTTTGCAGATTACACCCGAATCTGCATGACAGTGTCCACCATGGAAGACACTGCAAGACTCCAAGCGGACATCAACCAAATCTTTAAATGGGCTGCAGAAAACAATATGAAGTTCAATGATGAGAAATTTCAATTACTCCGATATGGAAAACGTGAGGAAATTAAAATTTCATCGGAGTATAAAACAAATTCCAACCACACAATAGAGCGTAAAACCAATAACAAAGACCTGGGAGTGATAATGTCAGAAGATCTCACCTTCAAGGACTATAACATTGTTTCAATCGCATCTGATAGAAAAATGACGGGATGGATAATAAAAACCTTCAAAACCAGAAATGCCAAGCCCATGCTGACACTCTTCAGGTCGCTTGTTCTATCAAAGGTGGACTGGTAGCTAAAGCTCTCGCTTCACACGGCGAGGGCCTGGGTTCGAATCCCAGCCAGGGTAGAAACATTAGGCGTGTATCTTTACACCTGTTGTCTTTGTTCCCCATCAGTAAAATGGGTACCTGGGTGTTAGTCGACTGGTGTGAGTCGCATCCTGGGACACTGACCTAATTTGCCCGAAATGCTCTGCATAACAAGAGACTTTCTATATAGTAGTATGTCACTGATGTCAGCTAGGACTGTATACCATGTACATGTACTTGTAGTTAATAAAGATAATAATAATAATAATAATATTATTATTATTATTATTATTATTATTATTACTATTATTATTATTAGGCTGGAATATTGCTGCACACTAACTGCACCTTTCAAGGCAGGTGAAATTTCTGACCTAGAAAATGTGCAGAGAACCTTCACCGCACGCATAAGTGCGATAAACCACCTCAATTACTGGGAGGAGGTGTTGATTCACCGGGAATTCTGCCGGCCCAGGTCTTTACCAGATGGCGACCCTGCTCCGGCTTCCTGGCGTGGGAGTGTCAGAGACCTATGTCTCCCATGGGAGGGGATACCCCTCATCGGCGGGACCAACTGGCCCCAGGCCTAGCCACATTCCCCAACAGCACAAGGCATGGAGGTAGATAGATGCTAGGCCTCTCTGGTCTGCCACCTTCCCTAACGGGAAGGGCAGGCTTACGAGCTGCAGATGGTAGCAAGCTCTAGCCTTGGCACCTACCCTGCCCTAGAAGGGCTGAGCATGGTGATCGACCCAATTACTGGGAACGCTTGAAATTAATAAACTTGTACTCCCTAGAATGCAGGCGGGAGAGATACATTATTATATACACTTGGAAAATCCTAGAGGGATTAGTACCAAACTTGCACACGAAAATCACTGCCTACGAAAATAATAAAACTCGGTAGACGACGCATCATCTCCCCTATGAAAAGCAGAGGTGCCACTAGCACGTTAGGAAAAAACACAATAAGTGTCAAGGACCCAAGACTGTTCAACTGCCTCCCAGCATACATAAGGGGGATTAACAATAGACCTTGGCTGTCTTCAAGCAGGCACTGGACAGGCACCTAAAGTCGGTACCTGACCAGCCAGGCAGTGGTTCGTTCGTTGGAGTGCATGCGGCCAGCAGTAACAGCCTGGTTGATCAGGCCCTGATCCTCCATGAGGCCTGGTAACAGACCTGGCCGCAGGGGCGTTGACCCCTGGAACTTTCCCAAGGTAAACTCCAGGTACACTAGTACAGTGAGCAGTGGTGACTGGTACACTAGTACAGTGATCAGTGGTGACTGGTACACTAGTACAGTGATCAGTGGTGACTGGTACACTAGTACAGTTATCAGTGGTGACTGGTACACTAGTACAGTGATCAGTGGTGACTGGTACACTAGTACAGTTATCAGTGGTGACTGGTACACTAGTACAGTTATCAGTGGTGACTGGTACACTTGTACAGTGATCAGTGGTGACTGGTACACTAGTACAGTTATCAGTGGTGACTGGTACACTAGTACAGTTATCAGTGGTGACTGGTACACTAGTACAGTGATCAGTGGTGACTGGTACACTAGTACAGTTATCAGTGGTGACTGGTACACTAGTACAGTTATCAGTGGTGACTGGTACACTAGTACAGTGATCAGTGGTGACTGGTACACTAGTACAGTTATCAGTGGTGACTGGTACACTAGTACAGTGATCAGTGGTGACTGGTACACTAGTACAGTTATCAGTGGTGACTGGTACACTAGTACAGTTATCAGTGGTGACTGGTACACTAGTACAGTTATCAGTGGTGACTGGTACACTAGTACAGTGATCAGTGGTGACTGGTACACTAGTACAGTTATCAGTGGTGACTGGTACACTAGTACAGTGATCAGTGGTGACTGGTACACTAGTACAGTTATCAGTGGTGACTGGTACACTAGTACAGTGATCAGTGGTGACTGGTACACTAGTACAGTGATCAGTGGTGACTGGTACACTAGTACAGTGATCAGTGGTGACTGGTACACTAGTACAGTGATCAGTGGTGACTGGTACACTAGTACAGTGTGCAGTGGTGACTGGTACAATAGTACAGTGAGCAGTGGTGAGTGGTAGACTAGTACAGTGAGCAGTGGTGACTGGTACACTAATACAGTGATCACTGGTACACTAGTACAGTGATCAGTGGTGAGTGGTACACTAGTACAGTGATCAGTGGTGAGTGGTACACTAGTGCAATGATCAGTGGTGATTGGTACACTAAAAAACAAACAAATTTTATTTCTTTGCAATTATACATAGATTTTGTAGTTACAATTATAAACTGAAGTGCAAGGAGAGCCACTGACATGCCATGGCATTAGGGGCAGCTTAATCTAATGACTTATAAACTTTGTACATAATATTAGAGAAGGAGGAGGAGGAGGTGTTGATTCACCGGGAATTCTCCCGGCCCGGGTCTTTACCAGATGGCGACCCGGCTCCGGCTCCCTGGCGTGGGAGTATCAGAGACCTATGTCTCCCATGGGAGGGGATACCCCTCAGCGGCGGGACCAACTGGTCCCAGGCCTAGCCACATTCCCCCACCAGCACGAGGCAGGTAGGTAGATAAATGCTAGGCCTCTCTGGTCTGCCACCTTCCCTAAGGGAAAGGGCAGGCTTACGAGCTGCAGATGGTAGCAAGCTCCAGCCTTGGCACCTACCCTGCCCTAGAAGGGCTGGGCATGGTGATCGAACAGGGACAGTCATATTAGAGAAATTGATTGAGTTTATTCTAGTTATATATTTGGTTGTGCAAATTACAATAGGATGGTAATATAATAGTAAAAATTGAGATTGTCTTAAGGAAAATAACATTGAGCATTTTTGAAAGTAATTTATAGTATGAGTATTTAGTTTAGGGTGATTAGGTGGTAACATAATTTTAGTAAAAATTTAAATTATCTTATCGGGTAATAACATTGAGGATTTTGAATGTAATTTACAGTATGAGTATTTAGTTAAGGGTGAGTAGGTGGTTTTTGAGAAGATTCTTAAATTGATTTTCAGACAAGGTTAACTTAGTATTTACTGGTAATGAATTCCAGATTCTGGGGCCCTTTATGTGCATAGAATTTTTACATAGGTTGATATGGACTCGGGGTATATAAAAAAGTGATCTGTGTCTTGTGTTGTGGTCATGGGTCCTATTAAAATTGATGAGGAGAATTTTGAGCGGAGGGTTTATATTAGAGTGCAGAGTTTTATGTATGTAGTAGGCACAAGAATAAGTGTGAATGTTCTTTACGGTGAGTAGTTTTAGGCTTTTGAATATTGGTGGAGTATGCTGTCTAGAGTGGGAATTTGTTATCATTCTGACTGCAGCTTTTTGCTGGGTTATGAGTAGTCTAAGGTGATTTAATGTTGTTGATCCCCATGCACAGATTCCATAGGTGAGATAAGGGTAGATAAGTGAATGATATAGTGCAAGGAGAGCTGATTGAGGCACATAGTAGCGTATCTTTGATAATATACCTACTGTCTTTGAGATTTTCTTGGAAATTTGTTGTATATGTGTTTGGAATTTAAGGCTACTGTCAAGGTGGATTCCTAGGAATTTTCCCTCTGTGAGTCTTGTGATGGGTGTACCATTGAGTGTTATGTTAAGTGGAACATTTGTGGCTTTGCTTCCAAACTGTATGAAGTAGGTCTTGTCAGTATTGAGAGTAAGCTTGTTAGTCGTCATCCATGTTGATATTTTCTGTAATTCGGCATTAACAGTGTTGCCAATATGACTGGATTTGGGTGAGAGAAGACATATGTTGTGTCATCTGCAAATAATATGGGATTGAGTAGTTGTGATGCATTCAGTAGGTCATTTATGTAAATGAGGAATAGGAGTTGCCCCTACATTTGCCATTTTCCATGTTCCAGGGGTACCGCAGGAATAGCAGTCTTGTGAGCTGCAGATGGTAGCAAGCTCTGGCTCTGACACCTACCCCGCCCTAGAAGGGCTGGGCATGGTCGCATCTCTCTCTCCTTTCATTCTATTCTATTCTAGGTGATTTGCCGGTATGGATCCCGGCCCGGGTCTCTTCCAAATTGGCTACCCGGCAGTGGTTCTCCGGGTAAGGAAATGTCGTTTAGTGTCTTTTCTCTTATTTGCGAGGCAGTCCTTCGGTGGTAAGAGGGGTTTCCTGTCTGACTTGGGTTATCCTAGGTTTTCTACACATATGCTGCTATGTATGATAATCTATGTAACTGTATTTGTGTATACCTGAATAAACTTACTTACTTACTTATTCTATGGACAAATGATGTCCCAAAAGTTAGTTTGCTCTAATGGTGGTTGGTGTGGGGTGCAACGGAGGCCCTCAGCTGGCCCTCACGGCGACTTCAGCGGGGTGGTAGGTGACGTGCAATGACTGGGAGGAGGGTCTCCAAGTCTCTGATGGCTAGGTACACTAGGTGTGCTGCTTTATCCTCCTGGGCCTGTCCCACTGGGGTCATTAGGAAGTGTCTACGGCGAACGGGCATTGTAGCTGGGCAGTCTAACAGGTAGTGCACCAGGAGTTTTGGAACCATCCAGTCTCAGTGGGCACAGAGCTCCTCTCTAGCCCTGTCAATGATCTGTGCAGTGGTGGGATGCCCTAAGCATAGATGGTGGATCCGAATACTTGGAGGGGGTGCCCTGTGAGTCGCCCTGTCATACCAGCGGTTGCTCCATGAATCCCCAGGGTCAGGGAGAGGGCGCCTGGCCCCACTAGCAGCCTATAGTATAATCTGGCTGCGGCTGATGGAGATTGCAGCACATGGCTGTGCCTCTAGCATTGCGGTCTTAGCAGCTTCATCTGCTGCATCATTGCCGGGGATACCCACATGGCTCAGGATCCAGTTGATGGTGGCTCTGCGACCCTGGGCCATGAGCATCTGCAGGTCGCCCCGGATGGATGTGATTAAGTGTATGTTGTCCCTTGGCTCTCTGTGCATAATTGCCTGGATTGCTGACTTGGAATGAACATGGATGACGGGAGGATGCTGATGGTCTGCAATTGCATGCTGCAGAGCTTGTTGAATGGCGTAGAGTTCAGCCTGGAGTATGGTGCAATGGTCTGGGAGGCGCCATCCTGCCGTCAGATTGCTGTGGAACATCCCAGCAGCTGTGCGGCCTGCCTCTGGGTCTCTGGAGCCATCGGTGTAATACGGCACACACCCAGGGCTTTCCGCACCAGCAATGCTAGCCGAAGCAATGCATTGCAGAATGTGCTGGGGGCAATGCCTCTTGCTGCCTGGTAGGGTTGTCCAGTGCACCGCCATCAGCTCTGGCGCCCAAGGGGGCGGCACCGTGTAGTTCTACCGGTCTGTCGCAGCCTCCTGCCTGGAGCAGTGTCATGGGCAGGAGCTTCCTTGTGGCATCTGCAACTGACCACATCCATCAGCGGCCGGGGTGCATTGGTATGACATGTCCCTGGTGGACCCGTATATCCCTCATCAGTTTGTTAGCCCCTGGGAGTCGGAGGTACTTTGCTATCCTCTTGGCAGCCATAAGTTGGATCCTGTCCTCAAGGGGCTGCAGCTGCACCTCGAAGTTCAGAGCCACCGTATTAGCCCACCTAGGTGCCCTCAGCATGGCCCATACAGCTGTGTTCTGGACCACACAGAGACACTTGATGTTCGTGGGCCTGGCATGAAGAAGAGCAAGTGCTCTGTAGTCGAAGAGACAGCGTACGGCCTGTATGTAGAACAACCTCATGACCTCGAGGCTGGCCCCGACCCTAGGGTTGGCCATGGCACTCATTGCTCTGACCCTCTGTAGAGCCCTCTCTTTGATGTGGCGTACATGTATCTGGAAGGTGAGGTGCCTGTTGATGTAAATGCAAAGGTACCTATAGCTGTGAAACCAATCCAGGTCAATGCCCAGGATCCGCATCCTCTGAATGGGTTCCCTGGTGCGAAGGATCATGACTTTGGATTTCGTTGCAGATATCTTGAGCCCCAGGTGACGGCAAGTGGAAGCCAGGAGATTGAGGTCCTCCTGGGCACGCTGCAACAGCCGGCGCTTCCTGGATATGACAAGTGCCAGGTCATCAGTATAGCTGAGCAGGAAGGTGCCTGTGGAGAAGGGCAGGCGCACGAGCTGGTGCATCAGTACATTGAACAGGGCGGGACTAAGCACCCTGCCCTGTGGAGTGACATTTTCCAGGGTCTTGAGATGTGGCATGCCCCTGGAAGCGTACCTGGGTCCGCCTGTCCTGAAGATTGGATCGAAGCCATGCAAGCAGCCTGCCCTTAACCCCCCTGCGGGCCAAGAGTGCAAGGACGGCAGGTGTACTGGCTACCTCAAAAGCTTTCTCAAGGTCGAGGAAGACAACAATGTGGCCTTGGGCGTCCGACCTAATGCTGGCCAGTAGGGTGGTAAGGCTGTCGAATGTGCCCACTCCTTTGGTGAATCCATAGAGGTGTTTGTTAGGAGGGCCAAGCTTCCACCTCAGTCGCTCCAACACCATCCTCTCAGACACCTTGGAGATGCAACTGGTGAGGGAGATGGGTCTCACACTACCAAGAACCCGGGGCTTAGGAATTGATATGACGTCGGCCTCCTTCCATACGGCAGGGAGTCTGACGGCTAGCCAAGTCCGGTTGATGACCCCCAGGACAGCTTCGTGACCTGGATGGCCAGACACCATAGGTGACACCATTATGCCCTGGCGCAGTGTCCTGATGAGATGTGTAGGCTGCCTGGAGCTCTCGGTCAGTAAAGTCTTCATCGGTGTCGTCCTGTGCCCGGCATACCGCTTGGATCACCACCATCCTTCCAGGAAGAAGGGTGGTCTGGAGGTCTTGTAGATCCTGAGGCAGTTGAGCCATAGTCGCTCTGGAAGTGAAAAGTTCCACCAGACGCTCTGCCTCCGTTGCAGGGTCTGGGTGCACACGAGCCACACCGCCCAGTGGCCATTCTTAACTTGGACCATATCTCAGATAAGGTGGTGGAGTAGCTGAGGGAGGCACGCCACTCACCATTTAGGTTGCCGGACCCTGTGCGAGACATGGCGTGCATGCAGCACCACTTCCCTTAGCAGACCCATGGACTAGGCCATAGGATTGCGCCTGTGCATCTTGCGGACCACATTGATTTGGTGGTTCTGCTCCTTGATTACCTCGTTGTAAAAGCACCAATCACGCTTGTATGACCCTCCTCCTGTAATCCTATTTATGGCTGCCTCAGCTGTCCATGTGAAGGATGCCTGTAGGCTCTGAGCCGCCTCTCCTCTCAAATTATATAATGATTATGGACTCTTTAAAATGGTTACTCACTGATAACTGTTGAAGGTTATAGTAATGTACTTATTAATATACCCAGTAAACTTTATTTACTGGGGTTACAAAAATTAAAGTAAAATACACATAAATTCAGTAAATAATTATTGCTTTTAATTTATTTAAAAGAAATGAAATTATTTATTCTTTAAACAAGAAATTTTGTATATAAAAGCTTATAAAATATTGAATTATTTTTGAAAGTTTTAAGAAATTCAATTTACTTATATATGTTATATATAATTTTAACAAACTTTTATAAAAATATTATAATTTAATTAAAACGTTTGTTTAATTTTATTATTTAAAAGAAAAATATTTTAGTTACTCATTTAATTTTATTATGTTAATTATTTTTAGTTTAGGTATCCTAGTTATTTCTTGATTCAAAAAATAAAAATGCATTAGACTTCATTTTGGTAAAGATACTGTAACTGAGCCTTGTCCTGGTAGCCGACGCAGTAGGACGTCTGGCGAGCTAGCTGCGGGATTTTTCAAGGATAGCTCCTGATCAAAGAGGCTGACCAAGGCACGACTGAACAGGACTCTTTGTGAATGGTCTGGGAAGATTCCAGAGCAGCGAGAGGACATCCCAGTGCATTGTTTCAGCGTAAACAGTGGAAGTTTGTGAGGGCTGAGGCTGAGTGTGTCCCAAGTCAGGTGGGAGCAGACAGTGCCTCCTTCCCCACGCCGCCGGGGAGGAGGGGTCGGGTAGTGTGGGTGAAGATGAAGGGAACACTGGTTTTTGGGGAGTCACATGCCTGCCGAATGTCACATTCAGGGTTTTAAATTGTTCCAAGTAGACAGAAGTATCGGGTTGGGGGGTGGGGTGGCACTCTATGTCCGTGATCATTTAAATTGTTGCATAAAAACGGGTATAAAGTCTGAAATAACACATACAGAGTCTGTCTGGATAGAATTTTCAGAGGGGTGTGAAAAATTGATTTTAGGCGTGATTTACCGTCCTCCAAACTTAGATAGGGAACAAGGGAGACTACTTTGGGAGGAAATTTTTTATATTTTATTTATAAAACACATACAGGTACATTAACAACAAACTTTGCAACACTATACAAAACATTAACCTTATATAGTGACAATGATACAAAGAAAATTCGTATCTGAGACCACTCCACTTGTGGTTTCTGAACATAACCGCTTAAAAACTAACATCATACAGATAAAATATAAAACCCTGTTTTATACAAATACAACACGACCACAGGCCACTATATCCAATAATTTGTGAACTAAATACCTCTACATAAAACATATATGCATAAATATTACTGAATACCTCTAACCTAAGAGGCCATAGGCATTAAGACTGCCATCTTAATTATGTTTAAAACTGTGCTTTACTGTAACATTACATAATAACAATTATTCGAAGTCTTATC
>WNWK01052009.1:0-12309 GCA_009830355.1 Cherax destructor | reverse complement strand
GTTGCTCAAAAGAAGAAATAATTTATCAATAATTTATCAATAATTTAGTACAAATATTGAAACTTGCTCTTCTGGTACATCCCAGACAACAATCTGGTACGAGTATTGACTTGCACTCATATTATAGGCCTGTAATATGTCATAATGTATAAGCCGACATAATTAATGCAACCTAATCGCTTTGTTCTCAGCCCTTGCAAATAGAAATCCCATTCTCATGTACCCTTGTGCTCCATGTAACTCATCTAATGACCATATAAGCTGTTGTTGCAGCACGGAAATCTCTCTCCTCTGTTGGCTGCAGGTAATGGTGTCCATGTTGGCATATAAAACTGTAAATGATCCAAGAGTATAAGAACTGCAGTGGTACCCGGTTCTGATGGTCTCCAAGCTTCGCCCTTTATGTAAGTTTATTTTTTAAATGCTTGTAAGTGTATTTTTGGGCCCCACTGACTCAATGGTTTAACCCACCGCGGGCGACCGCCGCTCAAAATTTTTCCCCTCCTGCCGAACCGTGTAATATCATCTTTACGTCGTGTAAGATGATAATGTGTCGCAAATCTTAAATCGTGCAATACCCGTAATGTGCAACATAATCTTGTGCTAAATGACGTTCTACTGTACCTACAAAGTTAATAAATAACTTTCCACTGCCTCAAAATAACATTATTCACTGTGTTACTCCCCTAGCCTCAAAACCCCTTACATAGTTGCTCAAAGAAAATAATTTATCAATAATTTATCAATAATTTAGTACAAATGTTGAAACTTATACTTCATAATTTATCAAACATAATCTAGTACAAATATTGAAACTTATACCTCATAATGTATAAACCTGTAATATATCATAATGTATAAACCTGTTATAATTAATACAACCTAATCTAACTTTGTTCCTACAGCCTTACCAAATAAAGAAATCCATTCTCATGTACCCTTGTGCTCCATGTAACTCATCTAATGACCATATAAACTGTTATTGCAACACAAAATACTGATTTGATTTGTTTCATCTGATTTAATAATTTTATTAATACAAATAATAAATTATTATGTTGACATATAAAACTGTAAATGATCCAAAATTATAAAACTGCAGTGGTACCCCGGTTTACGATGGTCTCCAAACTCGCCCTTTTATGTAAGTTTATTTTTTTAAATGCTTTTGTAAGTGTATTTTTGGGGGTCTAAAAGGACTAGTCTATTTTACATTATTCCTTATGGGGATAAATTCGTTTGGTAATGGCACTTGAACAGCATTCTGGAACGAAAAAATATCGTAAACGAGGGTACCACTGTATTGTTTCAAAAATGTCATGTTCAAATTTCATAGCTTAACCCTTTGACTGTTTCGGACGTATATATACGTCTTACGAGCCAATGTTTCGGACGTATTTATACGCCTAAATTCTAGCGGCCTCAAGTCAAGCAGGAGAAAGCTGGTAGGCCCACATGTGAGAGAATGGGTCTGTGTGGTCAGTGTGCGCAGTATAAAAAAAATCCTGCAGCAAGCAGTACATAATGAGAAAAAAAAAACTCCAACCGTATTTTTTTATTAAAACGCCGACTTTGAGGTGTATTTTCATATAGTATTTATGGGTGTATTCTCTTTTTCATGGTCTCAATTGATAGAATGGAAAACATGTTACAGGAATAGATATGATCTTGATTAGTTTCATGATGTAAACGATCTTGAAATTGAGCTCAAAGTAACGGAAATGTTCGATTTTTGCCAATGTTCAAAAGTAAACAAATCACACCACGCGTCCAATACACATCAACTGGTGAGTCTAATATTCTTTCACAAGTGCACTGATATTATTTATACAATTTTTACAATAATGCAATAGTCTGCATAACAATAAATCTTCTATTTTTTGTGTGAATAAAAAATCAAAATAGAAAGCAAGAGTAATGTAAGAGGGGCCTAAAGACGTGACTAATGAACAGATAACATCTTATTTTAGTGCTAAGGATGTCTTCATTGTTTATTCTGGACCCTATTTTGAAATTAAATTTTTTTTTTAATTTGCATGAAATTGGTGAAATTGCCATTTTCTGACCACTTTATTGGGTAGTTGAAATCGGTAAATTGGTGATTTCTTGTACTCAATCGATAGAACAAATAGAGTTCTAAAGAAATAGCTATGAGTTTATTCGACTGTCCCAATGGAATTGGCCGAAAATAGGTCTCAAAGTCGGCGAAATCGCTGATGCGTATATATCACTGACATCGCTAACTTTGCGAGAGCGTAATTCCGTAAGTTTTCAATCAAATTTCATACTTTTGGTGTCATTACCATTGGAAAAAGATTCTCTATCATTTCATAAGAAAAAAATAATTTATTTTTGTTTCCAAAATTTTCCGACATAGAATGACAGTTTCAACATGGGGCCTCCGACAGTCAAAGGGTTAAATACTCAACTATACTTATATTAAACTGTTTACTATAATTCTTACCATTTAATTTTAAGTTAATTTAAAGTCTGCCCACAATGCTCTGCATATTAGGGGCTTTTGGCATGTACACCTCTTGTAATCTCATAACCCATTGTAAATCTTTGTATCTTGTCACAATAAACTATTATTATTATTATTATTATTATTATTATTATTATTATTATTCATTTTTTTCATTATCACTTACCATCTGTCCTTCTTCAATAACAACAATCTGCTCTTCACCAATATTACTAATGACAACAACTCTCTGGTCACTTTCTTCTACGGTAAATTCCTGCTGGTTCAGTGAGAGAGATGTATGAAAACAGTGTTCAGGGTCATGCTGCAATTCTCCTTCAACTTCATGCTGTGTATATTGCTGTGTCTGGATCTGCTGCTCCTTAGGGACACACTGTGGTAAATTATATCAGAATCTTAAATGTTATTCTCTTATTAATGATAAAATTGATAAAACACTATTACTATTATGTAATATATTTTACTTTTGTACAATTCAAGTGATTTTTTACTATTCATATATTTTACTTTTGTACAATTTAACACTATATTCTCCTATAATAGTTCTTTACTTTCATTTAATTTATATTGCCTTTAATAAATTCTAAAATCACAACTAGTGCAATACTGAATCTAAATATTTCTTCCATAATAACTTAATACAAGTCATAGTAATTATTCCAACCAGTTCACTTAGCTAATGCAATACTGATCTTAAATATTTGTTCCATAATAACTTAATACTAGTCATAGTAATTATTCCAACCTGTTCAATTAGCTAGTTAACCCTTAAACGGTCCAAACGATATATACGTTAGTACTGCTACTGCCCCAAACGTATATTTACGTTTTATTTTTCCTGCCTCCAAATTTGGCATGATTGGCCTGAGATGCCTGGTCAGCATAGAATGGATCTTAACACTCGGTGTGCACCATATTAAAAATCTGGGACCACTTAGTACCTTGTGGGAGCACCAGTTAAATTGAGCGCCAGCTAGAGCAAACACTATGGCAAACACCAAGGATTCACTGATGTCGTGTCATATTAACACGACCCTTTGAAGTGGAAAGTGATGTCGGCAGGCTGGCAGGCCAGCTGGCTGCCTGCCTGCCTGGCCACCTGGCTGGCAAACAGCTGGTTGGCCACCTGGCTGGTCAGCTGGGTACCTGATTGGCTGTCTATCTCTGTCTGTCTGTATCTATCTGTCTCTGTTTCTATCTCACAGGAACACATACATAAATACAATTATACATAGTGTAAATTACCTAGGATAACTAAAAAAATCAAGACAAAGTGATATAATGTGCTTGTGATCTGCGTAATACCAGTTGGTTTATGAGCCTCTCTGAGACAAGCAGACAGAAAGACAGACACACAGATAGAAAGACAGACACACAGACAGAAAGACAGACACACAAACAGACAGAAAGACAGACACAGACAGACAGACAGGTTTGAGTAACAAATACTAAAGGGAAGCAGTGTAAGCTCCAAATGTCATCACTGTAATTACTGGACTGATAAGAAGAGATAAGACTACCCTCACCCTCATCAAATGTTACCAGTCATCATTAGTGGAGATCAGATGAGATAAGGCAGTGACACATATCTTACATAATGGCTTCAAGGGAACTTTATTATTATTATGCACTATTATTATTATTATGCACTATTATTATTATTATTATCATTAACTATCATTATAATTATTATTTTTATACACTATCATTATTTGAGAACAATTTCAGTACCTAATATTACTGTCAGAACAAAGATTGGCTATGAAATCACAAGAACTACTATAAATTGTAATTATCAGAACATAAAAATTATATAAAAAAAAGGTATATCGGCAACAATTCTGCAAGCGGCAGGGCTCCTGTTGCTGTCAGGTGAGCATCCAGTGCCAACTTCTCCGCCTCATAACTCAGTAACTACTCACCCAAATTGTTTTTTTTATCCGATAACACTTAAAAAAATGTGTTCTTTATTTCTATATAAAAAATATTTTTTTTTTCAAAATATTCGGGGCACTGGGCGTGCGAACGTATATATACGTTTGGACCGTTTAAGGGTTAAACAGTAAATCATTAACATTGTAAAAATATCCTAAATCTCTGTGACTTTTGTTCAAAAGTGTGTTAATCAAATAGCCAGTAAAATTAATTCATCAGGTATCATATTATTAAATTTAGCATAATACATTGTTTTCAAGTCTAGTTTTAGAATCACACTCATATATAAACATTTGTTAAATTAATTAAGGTGCTAACTCAGGTGCTATAGTGTTTTAGATTCTTTTTAGCTGTAAATTGACTACAATAGTTCATTTATTCATTTTTGTAAACATATCTAACGTACTAATTCACGTGCCAAGAACTCCTTTTACATTGTTCTATTCTTAAGTCTACTTACATTGTTCTAGTTTTAAGTTTAATTATAGAATCACACTAAATCTTATGATTCCAAACATTGATCCTGATATCAACCTCTTATTAAATGACTTACACGAACCTAACAATAACTGTAATTACTACACAGCAGAACAGGCAAAAACTCTACTCAAAGCCAACAATAACATAACTATCTTTAACTACAATGACAGATCTTTAAGCAAATATTTTGACGACCTTACTGCATTATTAAACTCACTACAGGCCAGTATGTCCATCATTGCTCTCACTGAAACCTGGCTAAAGCCTAATACTACAGATATCTATGCCATTCCTGGTTACACAGCCATTCACAATTGTAGGCCAGACCAACAAGGAGGTGGCACAGCTATATTCTACTCAGACCAGATTGAATGTATCAACAATACATGCACAAGAGATGAACATGGAGAATATATAATAGCTAAGTTTAAATCCAAATACATACCTACAAAAACCTCTCACAGTGATAAACATCTATAGAGTACCACAGTCAAATATTAAACAATTTAGTGAAAAATTAGGAAGTATGATTACTGATGCACACATGAACAAAGACCACTTAATCCTCACAGGAGACTTCAAAATAAACCTCCTACAAGATCAGGACCAACAAGTAACTGAATTCACAAACACTATGAGCAACTGCTTGCTGCTACCAACAGTAACAAAACCTACAAGAATCTCTGAGACTTGTGCCTCCCTATTAGACCACATCTGGACTAACACCATATCCCCTTTAACCCTTTGACTGTTTCGGTCGTATATATACGTCTTACAAGCCACTGTTTCGGACGTATTAATACGCATAAATTCTAGCAGTAGTAGGTTGGTAGACAGCAACCACCCAGGGAGGTACTACGTCCTGCCAGGTGACTGTGAAACAGAAACCTGAAACTGTTTTACATGATGGTAGGATTGCTGGTGTCTTTTTCTGTCTCATAAACACGCTGGATAGCAGGTATATCTAGCTACTTCTACTTACACTTTAGGTCACACTACACTGGCATACACATGCATATATATACATACACACATCTAGGTTTTTCTTCTTTTCTTAATAGCTCTTGTTCTTTTTATTTTCTCTATTGTCCATGGGGAAGTGGAAAAGAATCTTTCCTCCGTAAGCAATGCGTGTCGTATGAGGCGACTAAGATGCCGGGAGCAATGGGCTAGTAACCCCTTCTCCTGTACAAATCTACTAAAAACGAGAAGAAGAAAAACTTTATAAAACTGGGTTGTCTGAATGTGCGTGGATGTAGTGCGGATGATAAGAAAGAGATGATTGCCGATGTTATGAATGAAAAGAAGTTGGATGTCCTGGCCCTAAGCGAAACAAAGCTGAAGGGGGTAGGCGAGTTTCAGTGGGGAGAAATAAATGGGATTAAGTCAGGAGTATCTGAGAGAGTTAGAGCTAAGGAAGGGGTAGCAATAATGTTGAAGGATCAGTTATGGAAGGAAAAGAGGGAATATGAATGTGTAAATTCAAGGATTATGTGGATTAAAATAAGGGTCGGATGCGAAAAGTGGGTCATAATAAGCGTGTATGCACCTGGAGAAGAGAGGAGTGTAGAGGAGAGAGAGAGATTTTGGGAGATGTTAAGCGAATGTATAGGAACTTTTGAACCAAATGAGAGAGTAATTGTGGTAGGGGACCTAAATGCTAAAGTGGGAGAAACATGCAGAGAGGGTGTAGTAGGTAAGTTTGGGGTGCCAGGTGTAAATGATAATGGGAGCCCTTTGATTGAACTTTGTATAGAAAGGGGTTTAGTTATAGGTAATACATATTTTAAGAAAAGAGGATAAGTAAGTATACAAGATATGATGTAGGGCGTAATGACAGTAGTTTGTTGGACTATGTATTGGTAGATAAAGACTGTTGAGTAGACTTCAGGATGTACATGTTTATATAGGGGCCACAGATATATCAGATCACTTTTTAGTTATAGCTACAGTGGGAGTAAAAGGTAGATGGGATACAAGGAAAATAGAATCAGTAAGTAAGAGAGAGGTGAAGGTTTATAAACTAAAAGAGGAGGCAGTTAGGGTAAGATATAAACAACTATTGGAGGATAGATGGGCTAGTGAGAGTGTAGGCAATGGGGTCGAAAATGTATGGGGTAGTTTTAAAAAATGTAGTGTTAGAGTGTTCAGCAGAAGTTTGTGGTTACAGGCGAGTGGGTGCGGAGGGAAGAGGAGCGATTGGTGGAATGATGATGTAAAGATAGTAGTAAGGAGAAAAAGTTAGCATATGAGAGGTTTTTACAAAGTAGAAGTGATGCAAGGAGGGAAGAGTATATGGAGAGAAAAAGATAGGTTAAAAGAGTGGTGAAGCAATGTAAAAGAGAGCAGATGAGAGAGTGGGTGAGATGTTATCAGCAAATTTTGTTGAAAATAAGAAAAAGTTTTGGAATGAGATTAATAAGTTGAGGAAGCCTAGAGAACAAATGGATTTGACAGTTAAAAAAGGAGAGGAGAGTTATTAAATGGAGAGTTAGAGGTATCGGGAAGATGGAGAGAATATTTTGAGGAGTTGTTAAATGTTGATGAAGACAGGGAAGCTGTGATTTCGTGTGTAGGGCAAGGAGGAATAACATCTTGTAGGAGTGTGGAAGAGCCAGTTGTGGGTGTAGGGAAGTTCGTGAGGCAGTGGGTAGAATGAAAGGGGTAAGGCAGCTGGGATTGATGGGATAAAGATAGAAATGTTAAAAGTAGGTGGGGATATAGTTTTGGAGTGGTTGGTGCTATTATTTAATAAATGTATGGAAGAGGGTAAGGTACCTAGGGATTGGCAGAGCGCATGTATTGTTCCTTTGTATAAAGGCAAAGGGGACAAAAGAGAGTGCAAAAATTATAGGGAATAAGTCTGTTGAGTGTACCTGGTAAAGTGTATGGTAGAGTTATTATTGAAAGAATTAAGAGTAAGACAGAAAGCAGGATAGCAGATGAACAAGGGGCTTTAGGAAAGGTAGGGGTGTGTAGACCAAGTGTTTACAGTGAAACATATAGGTGAACAGTATTTGGATAAGGGTAAAGATGTTTTTGTGGCATTTATGGATTTGGAAAAGGCGATGATAGGGTAGATAGGGGGCAATGTGGCAGATGTTGCAGGTGTATGGAATAGGAGGAAGGTTACTGAAAGCAGTGAAGAGTTTTATGAGGATAGTGAAGCTCAGGTTAGAGTGTGTAGGAGGGAAGGGGACTATTTCCCAGTAAAAGTGGGCCTTAGACAAGGATGTGTGATGTCACCGTGGTTGTTCAATATATTTATAGATGGGGTTGTAAGAGAAGTGAATGCGAGGGTCTTGGCAAGAGGTGTTGGGCTAAAAGATAAAGAAGCAAATACAAAGTGGGAGTTGTCACAGTTGCTTTTTGCTGATGACACTGTGCTTTTGGGAGATTCTGAAGAGAAGTTGCAGAGGTTGGTGGATGAATTTGGTAGGGTGTGTAAAAGAAGAAAATTGAAAGTGAATACAGTATAGGAAAGAGTAAGGTGATGAGGATAACAAAAAGAATAGGTGATGAAAGATTGGATATCAGATTGGAGGGAGAGAGTATGGAAGAGGTGAATGTACAGTGGACCCCGAGTTTCGTAAAACTTCACTACTGAAGTCTGCTCAAGTGCCATTACCGAACGAATTTACTCCTTAAGGAAAAATTTCACGTAGGTTAGTCTATTTCAGACCCCCAAAAATACACTTCCACAAGAACTTACAAAATTATACTTACATAATTGCACGATTTCCGGGTATTCGTAACCGAGGGCCCACTGTATTCAGATATTTGGGAGTGGACATGTCGGCGGATGGGTCTATGAAGGATGAGGTGAATCATAGAATTGATGAGGGAAAAGGGTGAGTGGAGCACTGGAGTCTGTGGAGACAAAGAACCTTGTCCATGGAAGTAAAGAGGGAATGTATGAGAGTATAGTTATACCAACGCTCTTATATGGGTGTGAAGCATGGGTGATGAATGTTGCAACGAGGAGAAGGCTGGAGGCAGTGGAGATGTCATGTCTGAGGTCAATGTGTGGTGTGAATATAATGCAGAGAATTCGGAGTTTGGACATTAGGAGGAGGTGCGGATTACCAAAACGATTGTCCAGAGAGCTGGAGGGGGTTGTTGAGGTGGTTTGGACATGTAGAGAGAATGGAACGAGACAGAGTGACTTCGAGAGTGTATAAATCTGTAGTGGAGGGAAGGCGGGTAGGGGTCGGCCTAGGAAAGGTTGGAGGGAGGGGATAAAGGAAGTTTTGTGTGCGAGGGCTTGGACTTCCAGCAAGCATGTGTGAGCGTGTTTGATAGGAGTGAATGGAGGCATATGGTTTTAATACTTGACGTGCTGTTGGAGTGTGAGCAAAGTAACATTTATGAAGGGATTCAGGAAACCGGCAGGCCGGACTTGAGTTCTGGAGATGGGAAGTACAGTGCCGGCACTCTGAAGGAGGGGGTGTTAATGTTGCAGTTTTATAACTGTAGTGTAAAGCACCCTCTGGCAAGACAGTGATGGAGTGAATGATGATGAAAGTTTTTCTTTCGGGCCACCCTGCCTTGGTGGGAATCGCCGATGTGTTAATAAAAATAAAAAATAAAATTCTAGCGGCCTCAAATCAAGTGGGAGAAAGCTGGTAGGCCCACATGTGAGAGAATGGGTAAAAAAATCGGGGAGCCATTGGTGCAGTGTGGGAATGCCATTTCAGTAGACCTTGTTCAGCATGCCTAGCAGTAAGAAATATCTGACTCCGGGCGAATCTGGCTCTTCTCTTCCCAAGTGATAGTTCTAACACAGATGGAAGCATCAGTGAAGATGAATTTCATGGTTTTGAGGAGTTTGTGACCGAAAACAATGCCCAGGATACCAGAAGGAAGAAAGAAAAAGAATGAAAGAAAATAAGTAGGTAAGCAAGCAGGTAAGTAAGAGGAAGCAAGAGGTAAGTGCAGGTAAGCAAGCAGGTCAAGAGGAAGCAGTACAGAGGCAGAGGCAAGCAAGCAGGTAAGCAGGTAAGTAAGCAGGCAAGCAAGGGTAAGCAAGTAGGTAAGAGTTACATAAGTAGGTAAGAAGAGGTAGGAAGGACTGTGGGAAGAGCATGGGACCAACATGGGTGTTGACAGGCAGTAAGGGTTGTGAGTGATGGTATAATATGTCATTTTAACAGAAGCCGCACCCTGACTCAGCATATTTATAAGTCCACACACTCACAACAACCAGCTTCCAGAAGCCTAATATCAGTTCTATGAAGTGTCCAGTGACTATATATGCAAAATATAGAAACCAGAAGGAAGGAAGGAGATGAAAGGAAGGACGGTATGAAAGGAAGGAAGGTAGGTAGGTAGGAATGTAGGAAGGAAGGAATGTAGGAAGGAAGGCATGTAGGAACGAAGGTAGGTAGGAAGGAAGGTAGGAAGGAAGGTAGGAAGGAAGGAAGGAAGGAAGGCAGGCAGGCAGGCAGGCAGGCAGGCAGGCAGGCAGGCAGGCAGGCAGGCAGGCAGGCAGGCAGGCAGGCAGGAAGGAAGGCAGGAAGGAAGGCAGGAAGGAAGGTACGAAGGAATGACAACCCAGAAACAACAACCAGCTTCCAGAAGCTATGAAGTGTCCAGTGATTATATATGCGTATATATAGAAACCAGAAGGAAGAAAGGAAGGATGAGATGAAAGGAAGGAATGTAGGAAGGAAGGACGGAATGATGACCCAGACACAACAACCAGCTTCCAGAAGCTTATAGCAGTTCTAGGCACGTGTCCAGTGACTATGTGTGTACGTATATATAGAAACCAGAAGGAAGGAAGGAAGAACGAGATGAAAGGTAGTGAGGAAGGAACGTAGGTAGGTAGGTAGGAAGGAAGGAAGGAAGGAAGGAAGGAAGGAAGGAAGGTAGGTAGGTAGAGGTAGGTAGGTAGGTAGGTAGGTAGGGTAGGGGTAGGAAGGAAGGAATGTAGGAAGGAAGGAATGTAGGAAGGAAGGTAAGAAGGAATGTAGGAAGGAAGGAATGACGACCCAGACGACCATCAACATAGGATAACTACTTAACACAACTGCCTGCTACTACTTTGAAGAAAACTGCTCACAAGAGGTGTTTTGTCTGTGCATATACAAAAAAAAAACGCCCACAAAAATGCAGAGACACTCGTTTATGTGTGAGGAATGTAAACACCACTGTGCATAGAACCATGATTCAAAGAGTTCCACAAGCTGCAGAACTTCTATGAACATGTCCAGTGACTGTACATTTGTATATATATTATAGAACAATAGTAAAATAATTTTTTGTATTGTTGGTTTGTGTAAACAAGTTTTGTAAACAATATACGTAATGATAATAATGTTTGTGTGGTTATTTTGTTGCATACAACGAGTGTATATATGTACATTGCACCTTACTTTGGTCTCACAGGCCACATAAGTTACGTAAAAAATAAAATAGTGAAAAACAAGAAATCTATAAATGGAAGTAAACAAAAGTTTACTGAGTGAGCAACATTCACCGCTGTTGCCATACGCGCTCATTTTCTGCCAACTTTACACCTCCATATCTCGGTAAGTACTGATCGCAAAAATTTTTTAGGATAAAAGCAATCAGAAAATAATCTTAACATTTTGATAAGAAAAATAATTTTGTTTTTTTTAGAATATTTTGCAACAACAAGAGAGCACTCAGGATTAGGGGTTGCGACAGTCAAGGTTAAAATCAGGCATAATCACAGATAATACCACAGACCACTTCCCTACCTTTCTCATAACCAACCTTGGTAAATTACCCTAGAGACTACTAAAGTTACCTTTAGACTACATAATGAGACAGCTATTAATAACTTCATAACAGCTATGACAAACATTGACTGGCAAACAGAGATAGACAACTATATAGATACAGTGGTACCTCGACTTACGATGGTCACCCCTTTTAAATAAACAAGGACTAGTCTAAAAAATTTTACATTATTTCTAAGGAGATAAATTCGCTTGGTAATGGCACTTGAACAGCATTCTGGAATGAAAATATCGTAAGTCGAGGTACCACTGTACTGACATATGTATTAATAATTTTCTTAAAAGACCCAATACTCTATAAAAAACATTGCCATAAAAACTAAACAGATCACAGCTAAAAGACTAAACAGTCCCTGGCTAACACCCAGCATTCTCAAATCTATTAATATAAAACACCTACATGAAAAACAGTACAGAATGGGTCAAATAACAAGAGAACAAACAGAACGTTACTCATCAAACCTAACGAGCCTTATAAGAAGGTCAAAAAATTGTACTATGAGAACAAATTACATAACTTAACCCTAACCTTTGAGGGTCGGAGGCCCTCTCCTGAACTTGTTCTCAGGGTCGAAAAATTGTCAAAAAAAAAAAATTATTTTTCTTATGAAATGATAGAGAATCTTTTTCCGATCATAATGC
>WNWK01052008.1:0-12309 GCA_009830355.1 Cherax destructor | reverse complement strand
TGACTAATATGTTATATATGTTTGAAAAAGTTAAAAACATAATTGTACATTGTACATTTTGAAAATATGTTTTGTAAACAAACTAGTGATAACAAATTTTGTGGCATTATTTTAAAAAAATAGGAGGAATATTTGAAAAACAGCACTTATATTGGTCTCACAGTCCATAAAATTTATTTGAAAAAAAAATTAAAATTTTCAAAAAAAAAACCAAAAAAAAAAAAACGAACGCCAACCCGGAAGCCCCGAGATGCCCACCGGATCTTTTTGGGTCAACTTAAATCCTCCATATCTCCGTAAGTATTGACGAAAAAAATTTTTGTTTAGCTTTTTGATTCAGAAAAAAACACAAGAAAAAATTTTTTTTTTCCGAATTTTTTTCGACCCCAGGAACATTTTCCTCAGAAGGCCTGTCGACCCCAAAGGGTTAAGGGAGAAAATTTCGGAACACACTTGAGGTTCTGAATGAATTATGTGAACTGGTGGTCCACTGTCATGTAACATAGTAGGGGCAACCTAATTCTTCGGGAGCATTTAAGCAGTGTAGTACATTCTGTTTGCAGGGGGAAAATTTCCGGGTTCTCAGTACAGGGAATACAATAGTGTCAATTTGAATTTCCGGCAGCCATGTCAAGATATTTACTTACCCTTTTAGTTGACTGCCTGCAACTAGGTGACTTTTTGGGGACCATTGATCAAAACTGTAATAGCCGGGGTTAATTTAATAAAGGTAGAGACATTAATTTTAAAAATTTTCTCCCTTTTGCTGGTAATATTTTATAATCTGTTTTAAGGGTTTGGGTATCTTCCCCCAAAACGTTAAAACAATGTTCCCCATTGTGCCTATGACACCCCCTTTTTTCCTGACTATTTTCATTCCATAACTTTAACCCTTTTTTTACAATCTAAACAAGAACTAAAAACCCCCAAGGGTCATAAATGCTGGGGGGATGTGCTAAAGATGCAATAGGGAAAACCAGCAAAAAGGAATATTCAAGAAGCAGACAGAATATGCCACTCAATTTGAATTTTCCCAAAATCCCACTTAGGAAGGGGAAAGGGCAGATAAACACAACCCACCATAATGCATTTTTTTCCAGAACAAACTGGGCAATTTCCTTCAAAACAAAAAAAGAAGCTGCCTGGTTCTAGTTTATAAAGCTCCATGCAGCAATTCAAACCACTGCACCAAAGCAGGGGCCCCCCAAGGATATTTTAGAATGTCTACCAAGGTTTGTGAGAATGTACCAAATTTGGTTTAAAAAAGTCATAAAAAATTTGTAAATCATTAGGGGGAAAAGGGAGAAGGTTCCTCACAAAAAGATTTGATGAAAAAAGGTCTAATCTCTGTTTAATTACCCACCCGGGGCTGAGGAGGGGGGGAAAAAGAAATAAAAAACCCGTAATATCAAATAATAATTCCCAGAGGGGATCAGCTTTAAAAAACACCAATAAAAGAAGGGGGGGATAGGGGAAACCAGAAAATCAACATCGGGAATACAGGTAGGCCCTGATTATACAGCAGATTAGGCTCGGGGCCCCCCGCCGTAAAGAAAAAATCGCTCTAAAATGAAACATAGTCTTTTTTTTTTCAAATGCATATAAATCCCTGATAAAATGTTTTCACTATTATATAATAAGTGAGCAACAGAGCTGGGGCAAAAAAAAGCATATAGAGTACACACATTACTTCCCTTTAAAAAAATATTTTTGTACTTAGGGTATAGTGAGGGGGAAATATATTTATTGTAGGAAGCCTGAATAAATGAAGAATGGGAAACAGTGGATCCCCGGAACAACATTCTTCGCCCCCAGAATGCTGTTCAAGTGTTAAAAACTTAAACCCAATTTATTCCCATAAGGAATAATGTAAATTGATTAGTCCATTTCAGCCCCCGAAAATACACTTACAAAAGCACTTACAATAATATACTTACAGCAGTTACCTGAAATTAGCACTCATATCCAACACATAACAAAGAAAGCCCCCAAAAAACTGTGGGGATCCTCTCTAAGATACGTTACTATGTACCACAATCAGCCCTACCCCACACTATTTTATTACTCATCTATCCCTACCCACATATGCCATTTGTGCTTGGGGATCAACAGCAGCAAGACACCTAAAACCAAACAACCCAAAAAAAACCCCCAGTAAGAATTATCACGCAATCCAACGCTAGGCAACACCCCCCTCTTAAAAAGACCTAAACTTACTCACTGTTCAGAACATCCACACTTACTACTCTGAAACTACATTTATAGAACCATAAATACCCCAACTTTAACCCTGAAAAAAAACCCTCTTCTTGACAGTTGTGACAGGACCCATAGAAAAAAACCAGACACAAAATTTTTTTGTTTTTCCCCCCGGTCCCAACTAAATCTATACAAAAATTCAATGTACAAAAAAGGGGCCCTAAAATCTGGAACCCCCTGCCTGAAAACTCTAGAACTGCAGACACAATTCCATTTTAAAAGCACCTTTAAAAAAACATCTTATCTCACTTCCCGGGTAATTAACCACATGAAAATTTTTTATCTTGCACATATCCACAACAAAATTACATTTATTGATATCTGTGTTTCCCCCCTTAATTTTGCAAAACTTAGCCAAGATTCTAATATAAATATTGTTCATAATTCTTAAGCTAGTCATAAGTTTGCCTAAGACACCCCAATATAGAAACTGTTTTACCAACACGTCACCATTTCCATTAATTTAAAAAAATTGTTAAATTTTTAATTTTTGTACACACATACCTCAATTTTATAAACCTAGTTAATCACTACAATTACCCCCCCCTTAATACCAGTATAATCATTGTATAGAGTGTTTGCCTGATTTACTCCAATATTGGAGCAAACCCAGTTTTAAATCTGCCCCAAATGTCTAGCATGCCCAGGCATTTCATGCTAAGGGCCCTCTTTGTAATTATAGTCCTTTGTTTTTAAAAAGTAAAAAACACATTGAAATTTTTACAGAGAAATAAATGAATTTTAATTTGAATTTTTAATAATAGGTCGAGTTGGGGGGCGTTCGACCCCGGGGTCCACTGTAATTGAAAACTGATGTATCAGCAAAACCCCGTAGAGTGAAGCTGTGCGGGTTTCCCACCGTAGATAATGGTCAAGGAGAAAAAATAAAAAAGCAGACTGTATTCCACTTGTTCCGGAGATATGGGCTCAGTATAATGCAGTGAAGAATGAACACAGATTTGACAATGTGGTATTCCCGGCACACATCATAAGTGCACTTTCATTAAAAAGTCCCAGGGGGAAAAAAAAACTGGTGATCACAGTAAGACATATCCCAAAATGGGGGGAATAACAGCTGAATACAATTTTTTTTTCTTGTAAATAGAACATACAGGAAAAAAAAGGGAGAGCAACACCTGAAACTCACCCATTACCCCTTATCCTTTTAATAGACCACTGAAATAAAGTCATGATCTGCAAATGGGAA
The DNA here is from genome assembly GCA_009830355.1 of Cherax destructor. Classification (NCBI taxonomy): domain Eukaryota; kingdom Metazoa; phylum Arthropoda; class Malacostraca; order Decapoda; family Parastacidae; genus Cherax; species Cherax destructor. The sequence goes on along the minus strand of WNWK01052008.1, from coordinate 8,843 downwards.
ATAGTATAACATTAAGCAGCTGTCTATATACAGTGGACCCCCCAGTTTCGTAAAACTTCACTCCTGAAGTCTGCTCAAGTGCCATTACCGAACAATTTAATTTTAAGGAAAAATTTCACGTAGGGGTTTGCCCATTTCAGACCCCCCAAAAAAACACTTCCACAAGAACTTACAAAATTATACTTACATAATTGCACGTTTTTCCCCCGGGATTCGTTAACCGAGGGTCCACTGTACTAGGAAGGCAGAAAAGTCAATGTGTGGAGATAGCTGGGAAAAAAGGAGCAAAGTACAGGCAAAACCCTGGTTTACGGCGATTTTCTAATCGGCAGTTACGGGGGGAAAATAGGAGCTAGCCGGGGGGGCAGTAGCTAAGACAGTATCTCAATAGTGTTTGGGGGTTTAAAAAAACAGGAAGAATGTTGCTCTGGGGCACTATAAATGTTATATAATTTGCTTTTATAGACATTTTTTATTACTGATGTCTGTTGGTTAGGTACAACTGGATGAGGTTAAAGGCATAACCACTGAATCCATTGTGATGTACAATTTTCTGATCTACAGTGTAAATAATCCATCTAAGACATGTTTTGCAAAATTATATTACACGCTACTTATCATAATAGCATAATACAGACAACCATACCAGAACAAACTGACATAATTGTGAGGTGTGGTAGTTGGGCACTTGTAGGAGTGTACGGCAAGAATAACAATAAGATGCTCTCCCTAGTCTACTAACACCAGAGAAACTGTATATATATTACTAAGGGTAACTGTAGAAAACACTTCTTTAGCATGCCTGGAAGTGTTGCTGTTATGCAGGCTACTGCATTAGTGTGAATATAAGTATAAAATGTAAGGTGTTTAGTGTGGGGAAAATGATCCATAAGTGTATATATAATGTAAGTGTTTTGGGTATATGAATACTTGTCCAAACTGACCGTTTAATGTTTATCCATCTGACTGTCTATACCTGTCCACCCAAAACACTTACATTATACTAGTACATACATTTATGGAACATTTTTCCTAACATACGAACAAATTACATCATATACAAATTATCTTCACATTAGCACAGCAACCTGCATAACAGTTGCCATGAGCTTGGATGTGTTGCTTTGAGCTGTGAGTTCAATCCCCACCTGTACCGTGGTTAGCCTGAGTTTATTGCTGATCAGTGATGAGGAGGCTGACAAACTCCACACTACTACCACTATCCAAACTCTCAAAGATAGTGGATTTATCATTTCTAACTCTCCATATTGAAGGCGAAACAATTAGACAGGATAGTTACGGCTCCATCCACTGACAAACCAGAGTCATCCATCAAAGACCAGAATGCTTGGACCTTGGTGGACACTAAACTTCCCAACGCCTCCTCAATGATCAAAAATCTCTATGATATTCCTCGTGTCCAGCTAAATCTCTACAAAAATTTGATGTACACATGAAAGGGCCTAAAATCTGAAACTCTCTGTCTGAAAACTTTAGAACCGCAGACTCAACCACCTTTTCAAAACTATCGTTAAAAATCTTATCTCCTAAAACACCCCATCAGCTAACCATATGAAAACCACCTATTCTCTTTTTTGTATCATGAACACATAAAAAAAAAAAATAGACTTACTCTTGTTATCTGTAATTCCCCCTAATTTACACATACACTCACTCAAATGACTGTAAACATAAAATTCCTATTACATTGCCTAACAAATCTTAAGTTAGTCCTAAGTTTGCCTAAGATACTCCCAGTACAGGAGCTTTAAAAGAAACAGTGTATTATGCCAAGACAAAACCATTCCCATTACTAAATTTACTAATTGTAATATTGTCATGTTTTGTACTACCTCACTATTATAAATCAAATTAATCACTTCAGTTACCTAACTTTTATATCAGTATGCAATAAGGTATATTAGAATGTACTGCTCCATAACCCGTGTCAATATAGAGTAAGAATTAGGATTAGTCTGCCCGAAATGCCTAGGCATGCTAGTGGCCTTCTTTGTAATTAATATTTTATAATATGTAAACCACATTGTAAGATTTGCAAGGGAATAAACATTTCCATTTTCAAGATCACATTTTCTGACATCTCTTACTATCAATGGACCCTTGAGTAACGAGCAAAATTCATTCCAGAAGCCTGCTCAAGTGCCATTACCGAACGAATTTACTCCCTTAAGAAATAATGTCAAGTAGGTTAGTCCATTTCAGACTCCCAAAAATACACTTACAAAAGCACTTACAATATTATACTTACATAATTGTACGATTTCCAGGGTGCTCGTTACTCGGGGTCCACTGTACACCCTAACCACATCAAACCTGAGCGCTTCAAACATCTCTCTCCCTGCTGGACCTGCTACACGTACAACCATACTACAAAGGACTACCCCATCAAGGACAAAATGTTTGTAAAAAATGTGGAAAGAAGGACATGATTTCAAATCCTGCACCACCACCACGTTCCACCTTCCCTTTAACGAAGGGTAATACATTCATGTACAAGCATATATAACACACACCCTCTGCATTTTCTTCTATTTTCTTACTAGTTCTTGTTCTTATTTCCTCTTATCTCCAGGGGGAAGTGGAACAGAACCCCTCCGAAAGTGCGTGTCGTAAGTGATAAAATGCCAGAAGGGGCTAGATAATTCAACTCTTGCAGCAATGCCCACTTAAAAAAAGAAATCATATCTAAGAAGATTCAAGAAGACCTCAAAAAAAACACTTCAAAATCTCCTACGTATATTGCTATTACAAACTACAAGTTGACACCACCAAGATTTCAAGCCACTCAACAATCCCCTTTCGCCGAAACCCCCTCTCTCCACTTCCTGATGGTGCTCCTTCCCAAAGTGCACTGCATGGTGTATCTCATCTTCAAAGATCAAATCCTGGCACTTATAATACTACTATCAACAAACCTTCCCCAAAAATATGCCTACCTTCAATTCCCTTGTTTCCATCCCTTCCCAAAAACCAAGATTCTTCCCAACGTGAACTTCACTGCCCTACAGACCTGTTTTCCTCCTCTGCCCAAGCAACTTTTCCCTTAACATCCCCAACCCTTCCACAATGACAACAAAGACTACTGACCAACCACCGCCTCCATGTCTCTCACCAGCGAAAACACCAACACACCACCACTGCTCCTGCCATCCCACAGTCACCTGCCAGTACCCATGAGTTTCCCCCACAAACTCCTCTTCAGAGGAAGAGGAAGAAGGTTATAGGAATGTAATTAGTATTACATTTATGGAGCAACTTGCAATGTGAAGAGACTGATGTTGTAGTGGCCAGGCTTAGGCTTGGTTAAGGGACAGTGGACCCCGGATTTCATCAATAATTTTTTCCCGAAGGCTGTTGAGTGCCGTTACCCCCAATTTGTTATAAGGACCAATGTAAATTAGATTAGTCCGTTTCAGACCCCAAAAAAACATTACAAAAGCACTTACAAAAATACATTTTCATAATTGTTCGGGGGAGGTATGAAATCCGGGGTTCACTGCTTTGGCAATTTCAGTCACACAGATGATCAAAGCAAATGCAAAAAATGTGGCCAGCCCTAGGCATATCTTGAAATATGTGATTAATTGTCCACTTTTTAGGAATATAGAGATAGACAGTATAATAACCTATGTGACATGTCAAGATATCTTATTAATGAAAATAAGATACCAGATATATTAAGCAAATGTCTAAATTTGTTGCAATAAATGAACTGTAGATAAAATAAAATATACCCTGTTAACCCTTTGGCCTAGTTCCAGGCCTTTGTGTATCCATATGCCTTGCGCACCATCCGCAGGATGGATTGGGTGCACAATAAACTAGCCTTCGGCAGCAAAATTTAAAACTCTTATCACTCACTAGGTATAAGCTAGTACAAAATATTTTAATGTAGGTATGTGTACTATACATTCATTTAATTTCTTATTTTTTTGGGCCTAGGTATATTGACATTTAGTATGAAGTGTAAACATGTTACAGGCAAATAAGTACAGTGGTCCCCCGCCTAACAGCAAAATTCTTTCCCAAAAAGCCTGCTCAAGTGCCATTACCGAACAATTTACTTAACCCCTTTAAAAATGGTCCAAACGTATATTTACGTTGCGCCCAGTGCCCCAAATCTTTGAAAAAAAAAAAATTATATAGAAATAAAGAGCACATTTTTTAAGTGTTATAGGATAAAAAAGAATTTGGGTCAGTAGTTACCGAGATATGAGGCGGAGAAGTTGGCACGGGATGCTCACCTGACAGCAACAGGAGTCCTGCCGCTGCAGAATTGTTGCTGATATACCTTTTTTTTAATTTCTTTTATTATTTTATATAATTTTATGTTCTCATAATCACAATTTATAGTAGTTCTTGTGATTTCATAGCCAATCTGTGTTCTGACACTAATATTAGGTACTGAAATTGTACTTTTAGATAATAATAATAATGATAGTGCATAAAAATAAAAATAAAATAAGGCTTGAAAAATTAAAAAAATGTTTAATTTTTAATACAAAACAAAAAAAAATACTTTGCTTTAGAGAGGGTACCAATTTTATTTTTCAATAGTTTAAGTGATATTTTGAAGCTTAATTTTTTTATTTGAACGAAAAATGTTGTCGCTGTTTGCTTCGTTTGGTGCCCGTTGCTTCTTTTCGTTTTTGCTGCCGGTTTTCCCCCCTTTCGCGTTTGTCCGAAAGCTCGAACCAACGGTAACGATAAACACTTTAAACTGCGATTTTTTTTACCGGTTTTTTTTAAAAGAAATTTGTTTTAGATGGTTCCGGAGTGAGAAAAAAAGAAGAACAGCAGAAACAAAAGGGAAGAAAAGGACCCACTGACCAAGGGGAAAGCTGGAGCCAGGTCCCCAGGGAGGGGGGCCCAGGGCCCCCAGCCGCCTATTTTCCCATTTAAAGGGGGATTTTTAAAAATCATAGGAACTATGGGTTTCCCCAAATTTTGCTCTAGTCCCCCCAAATGGGGCCCCACAAGGTCTAAGGGAGAAAAAAAGGCAACACCGGTGTTAAAAATTTTAGCTGAAGGCAAGGCCAATGGGCCCAAATTTTGGGAAGGGGAAAAAAAAAAAAAAATATTTTTGGGGGGCAGTGAAAAAAATTGGGAGTTTGGGGTTAAAAAAATGCCGGGGTTATTATTTCAGACCCCAAAAAAATTCCCACAAACACAAATATTATACTGTGGTACCTCGAGTTACTATATTATTTCTGAATGCGTTCAAGTGTCATTCCCAAACAAATTTATCCCCTAAGGAATAATGTAATATAGACTATCCAAAAAAATAAACCAAAAAAAAAAATAAACTTAAAAAGGGTTTTTGGGCCCAACTCGGGGTACCACTGTTTTAAATAATTGTACGATTTCCGGGGTGTTCGTTAGGCGGGGGGCCACTGTATTTAAAAGGAAAAAAAAGGGGTTTTTTACTTATGGTGATTTTTCCATGGGAGTAGCCAGAACCAAGGGCCCTATTATCAGAGCCCTACTGTATTGGAACCTGAGAAGAAAAAAGGTGAAGTAAGGTGTGAATGTGAAGTGTTGGGAGATGGATCAGTATCCCTCACTGGTTTGGGTTTTCGATAAATGAAAGATAGTTTCAATTTTTTCAAAGACAGGAAGCTGAGGCAATGTCAGAGGCAGAAGATGAGTTGAGTGAGGATTGGGAAAAACAATGGATGTTACCAAAGAAGAGGGAGATAACAGAGGGTTTGGGGGTGTCTAGGGGGAAGAAAATTTGAGTGGGGATGGAGAGGGAGCAACAACTACGGGAAGGGAAACCACAACAATAACAGATGCAAGGGAAAGATGACTCAGAGTCAGAAAGCAAAGTATTTGGGAATATGTGATTTGGGGGGGTAAAGGGGATTTGTACTTTGGGATGATTTAGACTTTGGAGAAAAGGTAATATGAGGTGATGATTTAGTTGGGGAGGGTATGAGACTTGTGAATGAGAAGATAAATAAGAAGATAAATAAGTAAGGACACGTGTTTCCCGGGCGGGGTCTTAGATGATGACCCCCCTTAGAGATTTTATTCATCTGACCCAGGCCTTTTAAAAAAGACATATTAATATGTGAACACATTCAGTGTTTTAATGTGAGGATTACAGATATTGAGAATAAGATTATATTGTTTTAAATATGTTAGTGACAATGAGAATATTTTAAGCAGAGGTTCAATTAAATGAATACAAAGAATTTAAGAACAGGTTCAATTAGATAAAGATTCTTTCACTAGTGTCAAGGAGTGTCTTGAGAACCGACAAACTTCAGGGTCATACAGCACTTGGGAATGGCCCCCCAAATGGACTCCCGGAAGCATTCCCCGGGGAGTCTGTTGACCCCAGAGAATGCTTCCAGGGGTCAACAGACCAGTTCCAGACCAGGCCTCCAGTGGATATAAATGCATTTGCTCAATATCATGAACATAGGTAAAGGTTTATAATCAATATATACAGTACTTACTCTCAACATCTGTAATCATCTCAATTATTAACTTATTAAAGCCATACAGCATGAACTAATAGAATATTCAGTTCTCTTGTATTCACTGTAACCCCCTAATGACCATATGTACTGTTATTGCCTTATTAATCTTAAGTTAGTTTTAAGTTTCCCTGAAATGCTCTGCATATAAAGGGCTTTTGGCATGTACACCCAATTATTATTTTCCTTTGTACAAACATGTATCAGGCTGAAATAAAAATATTATATTATATTCAGCCCTCCTCACTAGCAACGTAGTGTTACCGACACCCCGGACTTCGACGGGCTCTCTGACCAGTATGGATACCTAAATAATGTATATTAGAACTGATTTCTTCTATTCTGTTTATTACAATATACAGTACACTACTGTATAAACATTTAAAAATATACCAGAAATGTTATAAATGGTGCAAAGGTGACATTAAACAATATGAAAATGGTTAACACAAACCCACTACCTACCATTATAGTATCCTCCTTACTTACTACAATTCGTTTATCGACGTGGTCTTAGGAACGAAACTCCATTATTAAGTGAGGAGAGGGTATATTATACAAACACATTGGGGACCTCCTGAATTGTGTATAATACATATTCATATTTCAGGACGTCTTCAAATTAGGTCAATTTTGTCCCAGGATGTGACCCACACCAGTCCACTAACACCCAGGTACCCATTTTACTGATGGGTGAACAGGGACAACTGGTGTAAGGAAACACAACCACTGTTCCACCCTGCCGGGAATCAAACCGGACCCTTGTCGCGTGAAGCCAGAGCTTTTGGCACCAGGCCACGGGCCACTGAAGGCACATACCACTCAGGAGAAAGACGTCCCTCCATAGGTGAAGAAGAATCACAGAACTTCTCAAGGAGGCCAAATTATCTGAAGTACAGAAGGAAACACTGGATAGAGAAAACAAAGATATGTACTGAACTTAAACTGAATGAATTATAACTTTACTTTGTCTTTACTACCTTAACCCTTTCAGGTCCAGACCCCTGATCTGAAACTTCTCCTCAGTCAAAAAAAAAAAAAAAAATTATGAAATGGTATAGAATTTTTCGAAAGTAATAACACCAAAAGTATGAAATTTGCTGGAAAACTAATGAAATTACACTGGCACAAAACAGTCTCAGCACAATTTTCACACCAGCAATTCTGCCCACTTTGAGTCCTACTTTAGACCAATTCCATTGTTCCAGTCAACCAAACTCTTAGCTATTTCACTAGTATGCCTTCAATTCTATCAACTGAGCAGAAGAAACTGCCCATTTAACTATTTCAACTACTCAATAAAGTGATCAGAAATCGGTAATTTGGCCAATTTCACACAAAATTAAAAAAATTCCAATTTCAAAAAATGGTCCAGGATAAACAATGTAGACATTCCTGGCACTAAAACAACATTTCCTTTGTTCATTAGTCACATTCTCAGGCCTCTCTTATATTATGCCTGTTTCCATTTTGAATTTTATTCACACAAAGAATAAAAGATTTACTGTTATGCATACTGCATTATTGTAAAATTGTATAAATAATGTCAGCATATTTGTGGACATGTACTAGACTGACCATTCTGACATGTATTGGACGAATGACGTAATTCGTGTACTCCAGAATATCAGCAAAAATCACTACTTTGAGCTCAATTTCAAGCTGCTTTCAGTACTGAAATCAACCAAAATCATCTCTATTTCTGTAATATATCTTCCATTCTATCATATGAGACGAAGAAACCAAGAATACAACAATAAAAACCATATGAAAATACACCACAAAATTGCTGTTTTAAACCAAAGACACAGTGGCAGTTTTTTCCCATTATGCACTGCTGCATGATTTTTATATGGTGCACACTTACCACATAGACAAATTCTCTCACATCTAGGCTCAAAATGTACCGACAGCTTATATGAGTGAGCTGAGCTCATGGCATTGAGCTACAGAACCGACCCAGGTTTCAAAGCCGTAATACGTACTATGGGAATGACCTCAAAGGGCTAACTATAAGCTTACTGAATGTTTGCAATTTCTTTAATAATTAAAATAACAAAGCCAGAATGGCACAGCTATAGCCTTCAAACCTCAGACCCAGGTCCCGTAGCTCAATTGCTAGTGCACTTGGCTAGCATGCTGAGGTCAGGGGAATCGATCTCCAGTATGGTTGGAAACATTAGGACGTGTTTCCTTAAGATACCTGTTGTCCATGTTCACCCATCAGTAAAATGGTTACTTGGGTGTTAGTGGACTGGTGTGGGTCACATCATGAGAAAAATTGACCTATTTGCCCCAAATTCTGCATAACAAGGGGCTTTCATACAGTAGTATGTC
>WNWK01052007.1:0-12309 GCA_009830355.1 Cherax destructor | reverse complement strand
ACTAAGCCAGTGGTACCCGATTTACGATGGCCCCCAAACACACCCATGTAATTTTTTTTTTTTTAAATGTTTTTGTAAGAAAAATTTTTTGTGGGTCTAAAACCCCCGTCTTTTTTACATCTTTTTTATGGAGATAAATTGTTTGGTAATGGCACTTAAAAGCTTTGGGGGAATAAAAAAATATAAAAAAGTGGGGGTACCACTGTACTTTTTTTTAGTGCTATTACTTGCTTAAATTTTGTGCTATAAGTTAAATCTTACTGTCTAAATTTGTTTTATACCATATTCACTATCTGTCCATTTTATATTTGTATACTATTATTTAATTCAGTCTATATAGTATTCTCTTAGAATACAGTGGACTCCCAACTATCGGCCGGTCTGAGTATCGGCCGACTCGAGTTTTGATCGCTTTTTTCGGCCCAATTTTTCCCCAACTATCAGCCGTTTCCCTGAGTTTCGGCCTGCGTACCAGACCTGTCCGCCTCCCCGCGCAGGCATCGTGAGCCACTCTAGCTTTGTTTACCATTGAGTGAACATTACCCAACGCGCTCATTCAAATATTTCACAATAATTTTATTTTGTTTATTGATTGTCACTGTGAAATAAGTCACCATGGGTCCAAAGAAGCTTCCTAGTGGCACCCCTGTGGTAAAGAAAGTGAGGAACACCATCGAACTGAAGAAGGAGATAGTAGAAAAATATGAGAGTGGCGTACGTGTGGGGGAGCTTGCCAGAATGTACAACAAAAACAAATCTACTATCCCCTCTATCCTGGTAAAGAGAAAAGAAATCAAGGAAGCTAATGTTGCGAAAGGTGTTGATATGTTAACGAAAAATAGATTACAAACAGTGGATGAGGTTGAGAAGTTGTTGGTGGTGTGGATCAACGAAAAACAGATAGCGGGTGATAGTGTTTCCATGGTGGCAATTTGTGAAAAGGCAAGGCAGTTGCACGAAGATCTTGTCAAGAAAATGCCTGGAACCAGTGCTGATGTGAGTGATTTTAACCCTTAAACTGTCCAAACGTAGATATACGTTCACGTGCGTAGCTGACCGACTATTTTGAGAAAAAAATAAATTGTTCTTTTTCTTTAAAATGAAGAGTGCATTTTGTTTGTCATTCCCACATGTTGTAATACTGCACACAATGAGTGCACAGACCCATTCTCTAATCTCTAGGCAACTCAGGCTTATCGTGGCAAGGTTAAAAGCATTTGAAAAAAAAACGTAGATCTACGTTCGGGGCAGTACGCACGCGAACATATATCTACGTTTGGACAGTTTAAGGGTTAAGGGCAGCAAAGGCTGGTTTGACAGATTTAGGAAACATAATAATAATAATAATAATAATAATAATAATAATAATAATATAATATTTTTATTTCGATGCATGTTACAAGTGTACACTGTTATTGGTAGTTACAATTATAAAACTGTAATGCAAGGAGAGCCACTGGCATGCCATGGCATTAGGGGCAGTTTATTCTAAAGACTTATTCACTAAGTACTTAACCCTTTCAGGGTCGAGGCCTCAATTCTTAACTCTCTCTCAGGGTCGAGAAATTTCAAAAAAAAAAAAAAATTATTTTTTCTTATGAAATAATAGTTTTTTTTTCTAAATCTAATAGGCTAAAAAAAACATTTCTGCGATCAATACTTACCGAGATATAGATGATTGAAGTTGAGAGAAAATGAGGCATGTACGGCAACATCGGTGACTGCCGGTCGGCCGGTAATTTTTCTTTTATTTTTTGACTTTTTTTTTTTTTTTTTCTTTTTCTTTTCAAATAACTTTTATGGTCTGCGAGACCAATATAGGTGCTGTTTTCAAATATTCACTCGTTATTTACCTCACAATAACTACACAAACTTTGTTTTCATTACATTGTTTACAAAACATGTTTACAAAAAGTAACAATGTCAAAGATTGTTTATTACTATTTTTCTATCATATATATACATATATACAGTCACTGGACATGTTCCTAGAAGTTGTGGAGCTTGTGGAACTCTTTGAAACATGGTGTCATGCACAATGGTACTTTACACTCCTCACACATAAACGAGTGTCTCTGCGTTGTTGAGGACGTTTTTGTATGTGCACAGACATGGCACCTCTTCTGAGCCTTTGTCTTGCAAGCAGTAGCAGGCAGTTTCATTAGGTAGTGATCACCAGGCCTCAGACGAGAGGGTATTTGTTCATAATTTCGTGGGCGCTGTTCTATTGCAGGTGCTATTACTTGGTACTTGAATATTATTTGTCTGACCACAGACAAACAAAATTCACCATATGGTGGTTTGTTTCTGGTCTTCAGCTTATACATATTATAAGCATTGAGCATTGAAATGTCCAGAATATGGAAAAAGAGTTTTATGTACCACTTATAACTCTTACGAACGCAATCACAAACCCAATCTGCATGTCACATTTGTCCACTGAACGCATATTGAGAGTGTAGTCCATCACAGCTGCAGGTTTTAGAATGGGTTCATCGGTCTCTCTATTCACCCTGCCAGTGTCTGCCATTTCATTAGGGTGAACTGATGACAACAGTGTGACATCTCGTTTGTCTTGCCACCGAAATGCCATGATGTCATTGGCAGAAAATGCCTGCACCTCACCTCTACGAGTGCCTGCATCAAACCTGGGCATATGCTTACGATTTGCACGCACTGTACCACACACATCTGTCATGTTCACTGCAAAAATCCCTGAGTAAAGGGCTTGTGTACCAGTTATCAGTATATAATATATGCCCCTTACCAAGATATGGTTCCATCATTGTTCTAACCACATCACCAGAGATACCCAATAACTTCCTGGTATCTTGCAATGTATTACCTCCAGTGTACACAATAATATCCAATACAAGACCACTGTAGCAATCACAAAGTACAAACAACTTTATACCAAAGCGTTTCCTCTTGCTTGGTATATACTGCTTGAACGACAGTCTACCTTTGAATAAAATCAAAGACTCATCAATAACAAGCTTCCTGAAGGGATAAAAATACATATTGAATTTCTGTTTCAGGTACACAAACACATTCCTAATCTTATATAACCTGTCGTTTCTGTCAGGCCTGGTTTTGTCTGATAAATGTAACATGCGTAACAGAAGCACAAATCGATTCACTGGTATAATATCACTGAAACCTGGGGTTGAAATCAGGCGATCTGTCGACCAGTATGATTTGACACTGTGCTTATAAACATGCGGCATAAGCATTATTGTGGCAAAGAAAAGATACATCTCAGCCACAGTTGTTTCTTTCCACTGGTGTAGACGTGATCCTGGTGAAAGTATTGTGTTTGCCATGGTGTAATCGAAGTATCTGTTGCTTTCCCTGACAATAATATCCATCAGGGGTTCTTCAAAGAATAATTCAAAGCATTCCAGTTCAGTAACATTGTTCCCAAGTGGACAAGATGGGCGTATTCCACTTTGGCTTTCATCAAACTGATGGGGATTGGGAATAAAATTCTGAGCTCCCTGCCAATCCCATTGGCGGTCTGCTGGTGGGTACTGGATATTGACAGGTGGTTGTGGAGGTTGTGGAGGTTGTTGAGGTTGTGGAGGTTGTGGTTGTGCAGGTTGGTGTGGTGGGTGGGTGGGTGAGGGTGGCCTTTGTTGTAGCTGAGCTGAGTCAGCGGCGTGGGTGGCAGCATGGTCCACTGCTGGTGCCTCCCGCCTGGCACCACCACTACCACCACCAGATGCATGCACATTTCTCATACCAATTGCAGCACTATCATCTTCGTTTCACTATCTGTGCCTGTTGTACCCCACGGATGTACTCCTAGATGTACTCCTAACCCTTGGAAGAGCATATGGCACACTACCAGAGCGCATATACCATCGTATATACTGACGCTTTACTGGTGAATATTCCACTTCACTCTCGCTACTGGAACTGTTTTGAAGAGCTTGGAGTTCAAAATCACTATCACTATCATCACCATTGCTCACATCTGAGTCCTGGGTATGAGTAAATAACAATTTCCTCTTTCGTTCTGGTACAACTGAACGTGAACAAGACGGCACAGCACCAGAGGTGGAAGGTTGTGGGTCGTCTGGGTTTTCTTCACTATTACCAGTATTATCGTCATTATTTTCAGGCACAACCGTGTCAAAACCTTGAAAGTCACCATCACTGATACCCCCATCACTGTTAGAACTGTCACTGGGGAATAATAATGTCCCAATTCGCCGAGGAGTAAGGTGTTTCTTGCTGCGATTCATGGTGGACAAGGCGGACTGAAATGGTGTTCCCACAATGCACCACTGGCTCCCCGATTTTTTTCCTACTGCGCACACTGACCACGCAGACCCATTCTCTCACATGTAGGCCTACCAGCGATTTCCCGCTCGATTTGAAGCCGCTAGAATTTATGCGTACTAGTACGTCAAACGCCCTGGCGCGTAAGCCGTACTAGTACGTCAAAAACCCTGAAAGGGTTAATGCTAAAGAAATTGATTGAGTTTATTCTAGTTCTGTATTATTTTAAATTATAATATGGTTATACATACTATTAAAAGACAATACAAGAGAAATTGGTTGAGTTTAATCTAGTTGTATATTTTATTTCAAGTTACAGTATGTTGATGCTATACTAGTATAATAACAATACTAGAAAAATTTATAGAGTTTCTTCTAGTTATATATTTTATTTCAAATTAAGAAAATGATGATACCATAAGATTTTAAATGACAATATGATGATATGAAATTGTAACAAGTGTTAAGGAGGATGAACATATCAAATTGAGATTATCTTAAGTAAAATAATATTGGGTTTGATAGTTTGTTACAGTATGAGTATTTAGTATAGGGTGAGTAGGTGATTTTTGAGAAGAGTCTTGAATTGATTTTCCGACAAGAGTAACTTAATATTTACTGGTACAGTGAACCCCCGGTGTTCGACGGCATCGGTGCTCGGCCAAATCGGTGTTCGACGGGGATTTTTACAATATTTTTGACTCGGTATTATGCGGCCACTCGGAGTTCGACGAGTCGGCTATCCGTCCCGAACGCGTACGCATGTGGCCGTGGCCCAGCTGGGCGCCCAGGCACTCAGTGTGTTATTGTTTACAAGCGAGCGAACACTACCCATGCACCAACCACGCATTCATACCATATATATTGTCATTATTCCAGTGTTTTTAGTGCTTGCAACTGGTAAATAAGCCACCATGGGCCCCAAGAAAGCTCCTAGTGCCAAGCCTGTGGTAAAGAATGTCAGAAATACGGTAGAATTGAAGAAGGAGATGATAGCAAAATATGAAAGTGGAGTGCGTGTCACTGAGCTGGCCAGGCTCTATGGCAAATCCCATTCCACCATCTCTTCCATTTTGGCCAAGAGAAAGGAAATCAAGGATGCTGTTGTTGCAAAAGGTGCAAGTATGGTCACAAAACAGAGATCTCAAGTGCTGGAACAAGTGAAAACTTTGTTGTTGGTGTGGATCAACGAGAAACAGTTAGCAGGAGATAGTATTACGCTGGCAATAATATGTGAAAAAGCAAGGCAGTTGCATGATGATCTCGTCAAGAAAATGCCTGCAACGAGTTCTGAAGTGAACGAATTTAAAGCCAGCAAAGGCTGGTTTGACAGATTTAAGAAGTGAAGTGGCATACATAGTGTTGTGAGGTATGGTGAGGCAGCCAGTTCTGACAAAAATGCTGCTGAAAAATATGTGCAAGAATTCCAGGGGTACATAGAGGCTGAACAATTCCAACCACAACAAGTGTTCAATTGTGACGAAACAGGCCTGTTTTGGAAGAAAATGCCAAACAGGACCTACATTACAAAGGAGGAAAAGGCACAGCCAGGACATAAGCCTATGAAAGACAGGCTCACTCTCATGATGTGTGCTAATGCCAGTGGTGTATCATTCTGAAAATTCCCGAGTGTTTGGCAGATGTGGTATCAAAAAGTCTAATTTGTGTGTGATGTGGAAGTCTAACAGTAAGGCATGGGTCACTAGGGAAATTTTCCTTGAATGGTTCAAAAACGTGTTTGGCCCCAGTGTGAAGAAATATCTCGAGGAAAATAATTTACCACTTAAGTGTCTCCTGATAATGGACAATGCTCCTGGTCATCCTCCAGACTTGGCAGAGCAAATTGTGCAGGGCTGTGAGTTCATCAAAGTGAAGTTCTTGCCCCCTAATACCACTCCTCTCCTCCAGCCCATGGACCAGCAGGTCATTTGCAACTTTAAAAAACTCTACACCAAAGCAATGTTTCAAAAGTGCTTTGATGTGACCACAGACATGGATATGACCCTAAAAGAGTTTTGGAAAGATCATTTCCATATCCTGCATTGTGTAAAGCTTATAGGTAAGGCTTGGGAGGGAGTGACTACCAGGACTTTGAACTCTGCCTGGAGAAAATTGTGGCCAGACTGTGTCCTAGATTTTGAAGGTTTTGGGGCTGAGCCTCAGAACCCTGAGCCTGAGCCTGTTGTGGAAGAAATTGTGGAACTGGGCAAGTCCATGGGGTTGGATGTTTGTACCCAGGATGTGGAAGAGTTGGTGGAGGAGCACAATGAAGAGTTAACCACTGAAGATCTGCAAGAGCTTCAACAGCAACTGCAACAAGAGACCACAGGTCAGGAAAATGGTCCAGAGGAGGAGGAGGTGGAACCGAGATGGAAGAATGTGCCTTCTTCAAGGATTAGGGAGATCTGTGACAAATGGGCTGATGTGCAAGGCTTCATGGATGATTATCACCCTAACCAAGATGTTGCACGCCGTGTATGCGACATGTTTAATGACAATGTCTTGTTACATTTTAAGGACATTTTAAAGAACCGCCAGACACAGAGCTCCCTGGACAGATTTTTGTTAGAGAGGGTCCAGTGACTCTCAAGCTGGTCCTAGTGGCATTAAAAGAAAAAGGGAAGTAACCCCAGAAAAGAACTTGTTACCTGCAGTGTTAATGGAAGGGATTCCCTTCCAAACACTAGCATACTACTCCACCTTCTCCTCCTCCCGTCCTCCACACATCAACAACTCTTCAATAAAAGTAAGTGACATGTTATTGTACTATTTATTTATAATTTTGTTATAAAATTGTGTTTAATTTAATGTCAAAAAGTTCTAAAAAATATTTTATTTTAATACTTTTGGATGTCTGGGACGGATTAATTTTATTTCCATTATTTCTTATGGGGAAAATAGAATCGGAGTTCGACCAAACCGGTGGTCGACGGGCCCTTTTTGACGGATTGCCGACGAGAACCGGGGGCTCACTGTAATGAATTCCAGATTCTGGGGCCCTTTATGTGCATAGAATTTTTACATTGGTTAGTATGGACTCGGGGTATGTCAAATAGTAATCTGTGTCTTGTGTCATGGTCGTGGGACCTATTAAAGTTGTTGAGGAGAATTCTGAGTGCAGGGTTGATATTAGGATGTAGAGTTTTATATATGTAGAAGGCACATGAATAGGTATGAATATTTTTTATGGTGAGTAGTTTTAAGGTTCTGAATATAGGTGGAGTATGCTGTCTAGAGTGGGAATTTTTTATCATCCTGACTGCAGCCTTTTGCTGGGTTATGAGTGGTCTAAGGGTAGATAAGAGAATGATATAGTGCAATGAGAGCTGGTTGTGGCACATAATAGCGTATCTTAGATAATATACCTACTGTCCTTGAGATTTTCTTGGAAATTTGTTGTATGTGTGTTTGGAATTTAAGACTACTGTCAAGGTGGATTCCTAGGAATTTTCCCTCTGTGAGCCTTGTGATGGGTGAACCATTTAGCGTTATTTAGCGTTATGTGGCATAGTGGCATACACAGTGTTGTAAGGCATGGTGAGGCAGCCAGTTCAGACAAACGTGCTGCTGAAAAGTTTGTGAGCGAATTTAACCCTTAAACAGTCCAAACGTATATATACGTTCTTACCGCTACTGCCCCGAATATTTTGAAAAAAAAAAAAATTATTTTTTTATAGAAATAAAGAGCACATTTTTTTAAGTGCTACAGGATAAAAAAAAAAAATTTGGGTCAGTACTTACCGAGATATGAGGCGGAGAAGTTGGCACTGGATGCTTACCTGACAGCAACAGGAGCCCTGCCGCTTGAAGAATTGTTGCTGATATACCTTTTTTTCTCTTTTTTTTTATTATTTTATATAATTTTTATGTTCTGATAATTACAATTTATAGTAGTTCTTGTGATTTCATAGCCAATCTTTGTTCTGACACTAATATTAGGAACTGAAATTGTACTCAAATAATAATAATAATGCTAATAATGATAGTGCATAATAATATTATTAATAATAACAATAATAATATTAATAATAATAATAATAATAAAGTTCCCTTGAAGCATTATGTAAGATGTGTGTCACTGCCTTATCTTATCTTATCTCCAATAATTACTCTGGTGACATTTGATGAGGTGTGAGCGTAGTCTTGTCTTTTCTAATCAGTCCAGTAAATACAGTGATGATATTTGATGAGCTAACTGCTTTGCTTTTATTTGTTACTCAAACCTGTCTGTGTGTCTGTCTTTCTGTCTGTGTGTCTGTCTTTCTGTCTGTGTCTGTCTTTCTGTCTGTGTCTGTCTTTCTGTCTGTGTGTCTGTCTTTCTGTCTGTGTGTCTGTCTTTCTGTCTGTGTGTCTGTCTTTCTGTCTGTGTGTCTGTCTTTCTGTCTGTGTGTCTGTCTTTCTGTCTGCCTGTGTGTCGTCTCCTTTCTGTCTGCTTGTCTCAGAGAGTAGCTCATGAGCCAACTGGTATTACGCAGATCACAAGCACAGTATAGCATTTTGTCTGGATTTTTTTAGTTATCCTAGGTAATTTACACTATGTATAATTGTATTTACATATGTGTTCCTGTGAGATAGAGACAAAGAGACAGATAGATACAGACAGACAGACGGAGATAGAGACAGCCAATTAGGTACCCAGCTGGCCAGCCAGCCAGCCAGCTGGCCGGCCAGCCTGCCAACATCACTTTACACTTAAAAGGGGAGTGTTAATATGAGAATGAGAAATTTTATTTCATTGCAAGTTTACATCGAGATTTTGTAATTACAGTCATGAACTGAAGTGAAAGGAGAGCCACTAACATGCCGTGGCATTAAGGGAAGCTTAATCTAATGGCTTATAGTCTATGTAAAGTAAAGTAAATTTTATTTCATTGCATTTTTACATAGATATTGGTAGTTACAATTATAAACTGAAGTGCAAGGAGAGCCACTGACATGCCATGGCATTAGGGGCAGCTTAATTGAATGACTTATAGACTATGTATATAATATTAGGGAAATTGATTGAGTTTATTCTAGTTATAAATTTGATTTCAAGTTACAATATGATGATATTATAATGTTGTAATTACAATATGAAGATATTAAATTGTAACAAGTGTTTAGGAGGATGGTAATATAAAATTGAGAGTATCTTAAGGAAAAAACATTGAGCATTTTTGAAAGTAATTTATAGTATGAGGATTTAGTTTTGGGTGAGTAGGGGGTAATATAATATTAACATATTAGTAAAAATTGAAATTGTATTATGGGATAATAATATTGAGCATTTTTGAAAGTAGTTTACAGTATGAATATTTAGTTTAGGGTAAGGAGGTGGTTTTTGAGAAGAGTCTTAAATTTATTTTCAGACAAGCTTATCTTAACCCTTTGGGGGTCCAAGGGGTCTCTCTGAAACTCGTTCTCAGGGTCCACGAATTTCAAAAAAAAAAAAATTATTTTTTCTTATGAAATTATAGAGAATCTTTTTCCGATCATAACGCCACAAAAATTATGAAATTTGAGAAAACTAACGGAACTATGCTTTCGCGAAGTTAGCAGTATCCATGACATTTACGCATCGGCGATTTCGCCCACTTTGAGCCCTATTTTCGGCAAATTCCAATGTTTCAGTCTACTAAAAGTATAGCTATTTCGCTAGAACTCCATTTCTTCTATCGATTGTGTACAAGAAACTGCCTATTTACCAATTTCAACTACCCAAAATAGTGGTCAGAAAATGGCAATTTGGCCAATTTCACACAAATTTCAAACAATGCCAATTTCAAAATAGGGTCCAGAATAAACAAGACAGACATTCCTAGCACTAAAATAACATCTTCTCTGTTCATTAGTCACGTCTCCAGGCCCCTCTTACATTACTTTTGCTTTCCATTTTGAATTTTTATTCTCACAAAAAATAGAAGATTTACTGCATCATTGTAAAAATGGTATAAATAATATCAGCGCACTTGTGCAAGAATATTAGACTCTCCAGTTGATGTGTATTGGACGCATGGTGTTATTTGTTTACTCTTGAACATCGGCCAAAATCGAACATTTTCACTACTTTGCGCTCAGTTTCAAGGTACTTGTCATCGTGAAACCAGTCAAAATTATCTCTATTTCTGTAATATATCACCTATTCTATAAAATGAGACTAAGAAAACGAGAATACAAGCATAAATACCATACAAAATAGACTGCAAAGTCACTGTTTTAAACCAAAAACACGGTCATTTTTTTTTCCTCATTATGCAGTGTGTGGTGCAGGAATTTTTTTATACTGCGCACACTGACCGCACAGACCCATTCTATCACATCTAGGCCTAACAGCCTGTTTCTGCTTGATTTGAGGGCGCTAGAATTTAGGTGTACTAGTACGTCTAATAACCCCAGGGCGTAAAACGTACTAGTACGACCAAAACCCCGAAAGGGTTAATATATTCTGGTAATGAATTCCAGATTCTGGGGCCCTTCATGTGCATAGAATTTTTACATAGGTTGATATGGACTCGGGGTATATCAAAAAGTGATCTGTGTCTTGTGTTGTGGTCATGGGTCCTATTAAAGTTGGTGAGGAGAATTTTGAGCGGAGGGTTTATATTAGAGTGTAGAGTTTTATGTATGTAAGAGGCACAAGAATACGTATGGATGTTCTTTACGGTGAGTAGTTTTAGACTTTTGAATATTGGTGGAGTATGCTGTCTAGAGTGGGAATTTGTTATCATTCTGACTGCAGACTTTTGCTGGGTTATGAGTGGTCTAAGGTGATTTAATGTTGTTGATCCCCATGCACAGAATCCATAGGTGAGATAGGGGTACATAAGTGAATGATATAGTGCAAGGAGAGCTGATTGTGGCACATAATAGCGTATCTTTGATAATATGCCTACTGTCTTTGAGATTTTCTTGGAAATATGTTGAATGTGTGTTTGGAATTTAAGGCTACTGTCAAGGTGGATTCCTAGGAATTTTCCCTCTGTGAGTCTTGTGATGGGTGAACCATTGAGCGTTATGTTAAGTGGAACATTTGTGGCTTTGTTTCCAAACTGTATGAAGTAGGTCTTGTCAGTATTGAGAGTAAGCTTGTTTGTCATCATCCATGTTGATATTTTCTGTAATTCGGCATTAACAGTGTTGGCCAGTATGACTGGATTTGGGTGAGAGAAGACATATGTTGTGTCATCTGCAAATAATATGGGTTTGAGTAGTTGTGATGCATTCGGTAGGTCATTTATGTAAATGAGGAATAGGAGTGGCCCCAGGACACTTCCTTGAGGGACTCCGACTGTAATTTGTTTTGTGGAAGAGTTTGCTCCATTCGTGTACACGTATTGGCTTCTGTTGCTAAATTTAACTGGTGCTGCCACAAGGTACTAAGTGGTCCCAGAGATTTTTAAAATGGCACACACCGAGTGTTAAGACCCATTCTATGCTGACCAGGCATCTCAGGTCAATCGTGCCAAATTCGGAGGCAGGAAAAATAAAAAGTAAATATACGTTTGGGGCAGTAGCGGTAAGAACGTATATATATGTTTGGACCGTTTAAGGGTTAAGGGTTTGTAGACACTGAAAAATTCAAACCCCAACAACAAGTGTTTAATTGTGATGAAACAGGCCTCATTTGGAAGAAAATGCCAAAGAGGACCTACATTACTCAGGAGGAAAAGGCACAGCCAGGACACAAGCCTATGAAAGACAGGCTGGTCCTAGTGGCATTAAAAGACCAAGAAGGGAAGTAACCCCAGATAAGGCTTTGATACCTGAAGTCCTTATGGAGGGGGATTCTGCTTCCAAACACTAAGCCCTCCCTCACTCCTCCTCCCTATCTTCCAGATGCCAGCAAGTTTCTTCAATAAAGGTAAGTAAATGTTATTTTAAACGTAAATTTATAAATTTAATATGTGTTGTTATTATGTGTTTTGTGTATGTAAAACTATAGTTATTCTTTAAAAAAATGAATTTTTTGTGAATATTTTTGGGTGTCTTGAACGGATTAATTGTATTTACATTATTTCTTATGGGAAATAATGGTTCAACTTT
>WNWK01052006.1:0-12309 GCA_009830355.1 Cherax destructor | reverse complement strand
TATTGATTTTTAAGTTTTTTAAAGGGGATTTTTTAAAAATATGTAAATAATTTTAATAATAAAAATGCTATAAAACGTTATTTTATTGCTTTTTTTGACGATTTAAGGCATTTTAAAGGATTTTGTTATAAACTATTTTTTTAGATAAAATTTACCTATGAGTAAGCTTCCTAAAAGAAAATCAAAAAATTTTTTGCTTTTTTTCCAATAAATTTCAATTGCAGAAAATTTATTTAAAAGTGTAAAAAATGTGTATTTTAGTAAAAATAAGTTTTCCAGAAAAGATAAACCGCTCTTAAACGTCGAAATATCCAATAAAAAGATTTTAGCACATTTTTCTGAGTTTTTTAATGTTTCATTTTTTTAAAAAATAATATGAAATATTCTAAAAAAATATTGTTTTTCCTATAAGAAAATTAAAAAATTTTTTTTATTTTCCCAATAATTTAAATTGCAGTAAAAATTTTATTTAAAAGTGTGAAAATCTAAGATTTTAGTAAAAAATGAGTTTTCCAGAAAAGCACTAAAACCCGTTTAAAACGTCGAAATATGCAATAAAATAGTTTTTTAGCACTTTTTTCTGAGTTTTTTAAATGTTTCATGTTTTTTTCGAAAATAAAAAAATATTCTATAAAAATATTGATTTTTATAGTTTTTTAATCGGATTTTAAAAATATGTAAATAATTAAAAAATTTAAAAAATGCTATAAAACGTTATTTTATTGCATTTTTTGACGATTAAAGGATTTTCAAGGATTTTCTGAAAACTTTTTTTTAGATAAAATATACCTATAAGTAAGCTTCCTAAAAAAAAATCAAAAAATTGTTTACTTTTCCCATAAATTTCAATTGCAGTAGAAATTTTTTTTAAAAAGTGTAAAAAATGTGTATTTTGCTAAAAATGAGTTTTGCCAGAAAAGCACTAAAACCCGCTCTGTCGAAATATGCAATAAAATACGATCTTAGCACATTTTTCTGAGTTTTTAGTTATGTATTTTTCAAAAATAATATGAAATATTCTATAAAAAATATTTATTTTTACAGATTTTTAATGGATTTTTTTAAAAATATGTAAATAATTAATAAATATTCAAAAATGCTATAAAACTTGATTTTATTGCATTTTTTGACGATTTAAGGCATTTTCAAGGATTTTCTGAATAACTATTTTTTTAGATAAAATATACCTATGAGTAAGCTTCCTAAAAGAAAATCATAAAATTTTGCTTACTTTTCCCATAAATTTCAATTGCAGTAGAAATTCTATTTAAAAGTGTGAAAATGTAAGTATTTTTGCTAAAAATGAGTTTGCCAGAAAAGATAAACTGCTCTAAAACGTCGAAATATGCAAAAATACGATTTAGCACATTTTTCTATGTTTAATGTTTCATGTATTTTCGAAAATAATATGAAATATTCTATAAAATATAATTTATAGTTTTAGGGATTTTTAAAAATATTAAATAATTTATAAATATTCAAAAAAATATAAAACTTGATTTTATTGCATTTTTGACGATTTAAGGATTTTCAAGGATTTTCTGACAAACTATTTTTTGATAAAATATACCTTATAAGCTTCCTAAAAGAAAATTATAAAATTTTTCTTACTTTTCCCAATAATTTCAATTGCAGAAAATTCATTTAAAAGTGTGAAAATCTAAGATTTTAGCTGAAAATGAGTTTTGCCAGAAAAGCACTCAAACCGCTCTAAAACGTCGAAATATGCAATAAAATACGATTTTAGCACATTTTTCTGAGCTTTTTAAATGTTTCATGTATTTTTCGAAAATAATATGAAATATTCTATAAAAATATTGATTTTTATAGATTTTTAATCGGATTTTTTAAAAATATGTAAATAATTAATAAATATTCAAAAATGCTATAAAACGTTATTTTATTGCATTTTTTGACGATTCAAGGCATTTTCAAGGATTTTCTGAAAAACT
Organism: Cherax destructor; assembly: GCA_009830355.1. Classification (NCBI taxonomy): domain Eukaryota; kingdom Metazoa; phylum Arthropoda; class Malacostraca; order Decapoda; family Parastacidae; genus Cherax; species Cherax destructor. The sequence continues at coordinate 10,357 of WNWK01052006.1, read as the reverse complement.
ATTTTTTTAGATAAAATATACCTATAAGTAAGCTTCCTAAAAGAAAATCATAAAATTGTGCTTACTTTTCCCATAAATTTCAATTGCAGTAGAAATTTTATTTAAAAGTGTGAAAATGTAAGTATTTTAGCTAAAAAATGAGTTTTGCCAGAAAAGCACTCAAACGTCTAAAACGTCGAAAATGCAATAAAATACGATCTTAGCACATATTTCGATCTTTTAATGTTTCATGTATTTTCGAAAATAATATGAAATATTCTATAAAATATTTATTTTTACAGATTTTTAATGGATTTTTAAAAATATGTAAATAATTAATAAATATTCAAAAATGCTATAAAACTTGATTTTATTGCATTTTTTGACGATTTAAGGCATTTTCAAGGATTTTCTGAATAACTATTTTTTTAGATAAAATATACCTATGAGTAAGCTTCCTAAAAGAAAATCATAAAATTTTGCTTACTTTTCCCATAAATTTCAATTGCAGTAGAAATTTTATTTAAAAGTGTGAAAATGTAAGTATTTTTGCTAAAAATGAGTTTTGCCAGAAAAGCACTCAAACCGCTCTAAAACGTCGAAATATGCAATAAAATACGATTTTAGCACATTTTTCTATGCTTTTTAATGTTTCATGTATTTTTCGAAAATAATATGAAATATTCTATAAAAATATTAATTTTTATAGATTTTTAATGGGATTTTTTAAAAATATGTAAATAATTTATAAATATTCAAAAAAACTATAAAACTTGATTTTATTGCATTTTTTGACGATTTAAGGCATTTTCAAGGATTTTCTGACAAACTATTTTTTTTGATAAAATATACCTGTGAGTAAGCTTCCTAAAAGAAAATCATAAAATTTTGCTTACTTTTCCAATAAATTTCAATTGCAGTAGAAATTCTATTTAAAAGTGTGAAAATGTAAGTATTTTAGCTAAAAAATAAGTTTTGCCAGAAAAGCACTCAAACCGCTCTAAAACGTCGAAATATCCAATAAAATACGATTTTAGCACATTTTTCTGAGCTTTTTAATGTTTCATGTATTTTACGAAAATAATATGAAATATTCTATAAAATATTGATTTTTACAGATTTTTAATGGATTTTTAAAAATATGTAAATAATTAATAAATATTAAAATGCTATAAAACTTATTTTATTGCATTTTTGACGATTAAGCATTTTCAAGGATTTTCTGAATAACTATTTTTAGATAAAATATACCTATGAGTAAGCTTCCTAAAAGAAAATATAAAATTTTCTTACTTTTCCCATAAATTTCAATTGCAGTAGAAATTCTATTTAAAGTGTGAAAATCTAATATTTTAGCTAAAATGAGTTTTGCCAAAAAGCACTAAAGCTTAAACGTCGAAATATGCAAATACGATTTTACACATTTAGCTTAATGTTTCATGTATTTTTCGAAAATAATATGAAATATTCTATAAAATATTGATTTTATAGATTTTTAATGGATTTTTAAAAATATGTAAATAATTAAAAATATTCAAAATGCTATAAAACGATTTTATTGCATTTTAGATTCAAGGCATTTTCAAGGATTTTCTGAAACTATTTTTAGATAAAATATACATGATAAGCTTCCTAAAAGAAAATCATAAAATTTTGCTTACTTTTCCCATAAATTTCAATTGCAGTAAAATTCTATTTAAAAGTGTGAAAATCTAAGTATTTAGCTAAAAATGAGTTTTGTCAGAAAAGCATCAAACCGCTCTAAAACGTCAGAAATATGCCATAAAATACGATTTTAGCACATTTTCTGAGCTTTTTAATGTTTCATGTATTTTCGAAAATAATATGAAATATTCTATAAAAATATTGATTTTATAGATTTTAAGGGATTTTTAAAAATATGTAAATAATAATAAATATTCAAAATGCTATAAAACTTATTTTTTGCATTTTTGACGATTCAAGGCATTTTCAAGGATTTTCTGAAAACTATTTTTGATAAAATATACCTTGAGTAAGCTTCTAAAGAAAATCATAAAATTTTGCTTCTTTTCCATAAATTTCATTGCAGTAGAAATTCTATTTAAAAGTGTGAAAATTAAGATTTTAGCTAAAATGAGTTTTGCCAGAAAAGCTCTCAAACCGCTCTAAAACGTCAAAATATGCAATAAAATACGATTTTAGCACATTTTTCTGAGCTTTTAATGTTTCATGTATTTTCGAAAATAATATAAATATTCTATAAAAATATTGATTTTTATAGATTTTTAATGGGATTTTTAAAAATATGTAAATAATTAATAAATATTCAAAATGCTATAAAACTTGATTTTATTGCATTTTTAGTTAAGGCATTTTCAAGGATTTTCTGAATAACTATTTTTTTAGATAAAATATACCTATAGTAAGCTTCCTAAAAGAAAATCTTAAAATTTTGCTTACTTTTCCAATAAATTTCAATTGCAGTAGAAATTCTATTTAAAAGTGTGAAAATGTTATTTTAGCTAAAAAAAAAGTTTTATGAAAAGAACTCAAACGCTCTAAAACGCAAAATATGCAATAAAATCGATTTCACACATTTCTGACTTTTAATGTTTCATGTATTTTTCGAAAATAATATGAAATATTCTATAAAAATATTGATTTTTATAGATTTTTAATGGGATTTTTAAAAATATGTAAATAATTAATAAATATTCAAAATGCTATAAAACCTGATTTTATTGCATTTTTTGACGATTTAAGGCATTTTCAAGGATTTTCTGAATAAACTATTTTTTTAGATAAAATATACCTATGAGTAAGCTTCCTAAAAGAAAATCATAAAATTTTGCTTACTTTTCCCATAAATTTCAATTGCAGTAGAAATTCTATTTAAAGTGTGAAAATGTAAGTATTTTAGCTAAAAAATGAGTTTTGCCAGAAAAGCACTCAAACCGCTCTAAAACGTCGAAATATGCAATAAAATACGATTTTAGCACATTTTTCTGAGCTTTTTAATGTTTCATGTTTTTTTCGAAAATAATATGAAATATTCTATAAAAATATTGATTTTTATAGATTTTTAATGGGATTTTTTAAAATATGTAAAAAATTTATAAATAATAAAAAATGCTATAAAACGTTATTTTATTGCATTTTTTGACGATTTAAGGCATTTTCAAGGATTTTGTTATAAACTATTTTTTTAGATAAAATTTACCTATGAGTAAGCTTCCTAAAAGAAAATCATAAAATTTTGCTTACTTCTCCAATAAATTTCAATTGCAGTAGAAATTCTATTTAAAAGTGTGAAAATGTAAGTATTTTAGCTAAAAAATAAGTTTTGCCAGAAAAGCACTCAAACCGCTCTTAAAAATCAGAAATATCAATAAAATATGATTTTTACAGATTTTTAATGAGATTTTTAATGTTTCATGTATTTTACGAAAATAATATGAAATATTCTATAAAAATATTGTAAGCTTCCTAAAAGAAAATTATAAAAATTTTCTTACTTTTCCCAATAATTTCAATTGCAGTAGAAATTCTATTTAAAAGTGTGAAAATCTAAGTATTTTAGCTGAAAAATAAGTTTTGCCAGAAAAGCACTCAAACCGCTCTAAAACGTCGAAATATGCAATAAAATACGATTTTAGCACATTTTTCTGAGTTTTTTAATGTTTCATGTATTTTCGAAAATAATATGAAATATTCTATAAAAATATTGATTTTTATAGATTTTAATGGATTTTTAAAAATATGTAAATAATTAATAAATATTCAAAATGCTATAAAACGTTATTTTATTGCATTTTTGACGATTTAAGGCATTTTCAAGGATTTTGTAAAACTATTTTTAGATAAATATACTTGTAAGCTCTAAAGAAATCATAAATTTTGCATTTCCATAAATTTAATTCAGTAAAATTTATTTAAGTTAAATCTATTTTGCAAAATAGTTTGCCAAAGAAAACACTCAAACCGTTTTAAAACGTCGAAATATGCAATAAAAGATTTGCATTTTCAGCTTTTAATGTTTCATGTTTTTCGAAAATAATATAAAATTCTATAAAATATTGATTTTAAGATTTTTAATGGGATTTTAAAAATAGATATTTTTATAAATATTAAATGCTATGAAACTATTTTTTGCATTTTTGACGATAAGCATTTCAGATTTTGAAAACTATTTTCTAGATAAAAATACTTGTAAGCTTCCTAAAAGAAAATTATAAAATTTTCTTACTTTTCCATAATTTCAATTGCAGTAGAAATTCTATTTAAAAGTGTGAAAATCTAAGTATTTTAGCTAAAATGAGTTTTGCCAGAAAAGCACTCAAACCGCTCTAAAACGTCGAAATATGCAATAAAATACGATTTTAGCACATTTTTCTGAGCTTTTAATTTTTTTTTTTTTTTTTTTTTTTTTTTTTTTTTTTTTTTTTTTTTTTTTTTTTTTTTTTTTTTTTTTTTTTTTTTTTTTTTTTTTTTTTTTTTTTTTTTTTTTTTTTTTTTTTTTTTTTTTTTTTTTTTTTTTTTTTTTTTTTTTTTTTTTTTTTTTTTTTTTTTTTTTTTTTTTTTTTTTTTTTTTTTTTTTTTTTTTTTTTTTTTTTTTTTTTTTTTTTTTTTTTTTTTTTTTTTTTTTTTTTTTTTTTTTTTTTTTTTTTTTTTTTTTTTTTTTTTTTTTTTTTTTTTTTTTTTTTTTTTTTTTTTTTTTTTTTTTTTTTTTTTTTTTTTTTTTTTTTTTTTTTTTTTTTTTTTTTTTTTTTTTTTTTTTTTTTTTTTTTTTTTTTTTTTTTTTTTTTTTTTTTTTTTTTTTTTTTTTTTTTTTTTTTTTTTTTTTTTTTTTTTTTTTTTTTTTTTTTTTTTTTTTTTTTTTTTTTTTTTTTTTTTTTTTTTTTTTTTTTTTTTTTTTTTTTTTTTTTTTTTTTTTTTTTTTTTTTTTTTTTTTTTTTTTTTTTTTTTTTTTTTTTTTTTTTTTTTTTTTTTTTTTTTTTTTTTTTTTTTTTTTTTTTTTTTTTTTTTTTTTTTTTTTTTTTTTTTTTTTTTTTTTTTTTTTTTAAAAAAAAAAAAAAAAAAAAAAAAAAAAAAAAAAAAAAAAAAAAAAAAAAAAAAAAAAAAAAAAAAAAAAAAAAAAAAAAAAAAAAAAAAAAAAAAAAAAAAAAAAAAAAAAAAAAAAAAAAAAAAAAAAAAAAAAAAAAAAAAAAAAAAAAAAAAAAAAAAAAAAAAAAAAAAAAAAAAAAAAAAAAAAAAAAAAAAAAAAAAAAAAAAAAAAAAAAAAAAAAAAAAAAAAAAAAAAAAAAAAAAAAAAAAAAAAAAAAAAAAAAAAAAAAAAAAAAAAAAAAAAAAAAAAAAAAAAAAAAAAAAAAAAAAAAAAAAAAAAAAAAAAAAAAAAAAAAAAAAAAAAAAAAAAAAAAAAAAAAAAAAAAAAAAAAAAAAAAAAAAAAAAAAAAAAAAAAAAAAAAAAAAAAAAAAAAAAAAAAAAAAAAAAAAAAAAAAAAAAAAAAAAAAAAAAAAAAAAAAAAAAAAAAAAAAAAAAAAAAAAAAAAAAAAAAAAAAAAAAAAAAAAAAAAAAAAAAAAAAAAAAAAAAAAAAAAAAAAAAAAAAAAAAAAAAAAAAAAAAAAAAAAAAAAAAAAAAAAAAAAAAAAAAAAAAAAAAAAAAAAAAAAAAAAAAAAAAAAAAAAAAAAAAAAAAAAAAAAAAAAATTTTAGTAAAATAGTTTTGCAGAAAAGCACTCAAACCGCTCTAAAACGTCGAAATATGCAATAAAATACGATTTTAGCACATTTTTCTGAGCTTTTAATGTTTCATGTATTTTCGAAAATAATATGAAATATTCTATAAAAATATTGTTTTTTATAGATTTTTAATGGATTTTAAAAATATGTAAATAATTAATAAATATTAAAAATGCTATAAAACGTTATTTTATTGCATTTTGACGATTCAAGGCATTTTCAAGGATTTTCTGAAAAACTATTTTTAGATAAAATATACCTATAAGTAAGCTTCCAAAAAGAAAATCATAAAATTTTGCTTACTTTTCCCATAAATTTCAATTGCAGTAGAAATTCTATTTAAAGTGTGAAAATGTAAGTATTTTAGCTAAAATGAGTTTTGCAGAAAACACTCAAACCGCTCTAAAACGTCGAAATATGCAATAAAATACGATTTTAGCACATTTTCTGAGCTTTTTAATGTTTCATGTATTTTTCGAAAATAATATGAAATATTCTATAAAAATATTGATTTTTAAGATTTTAATGGATTTTTAAAATATGTAAATAATTATAAATATTAAAAATGCTATAAAACGATATTTTATTGCATTTTTGACGATTTAAAGGCATTTTCAAGGATTTTCTGAAAACTATTTTTAGATAAAATATACCTATGAGTAAGCTTCCTAAAAGAAAATCATAAAATTTTGCTTACTTTTCCCATAAATTTCAATTGCAGTAGAAATTCTATTTAAAGTGTGAAAATGTAAGTATTTTAGCTAAAAAATGAGTTTTGCAGAAAAGCACTCAAACCGCTCTAAAACGTCGAAATATGCAATAAAATACGATTTTAGCACATTTTTCTGAGCTTTTAATGTTTCATGTATTTTTCGAAAATAATATGAAATATTCTATAAAAATATTATTTTTAAGATTTTTAATGGGATTTTAAAAATAGTAAATAATTAATAAATATTCAAAATGCTATAAAACGTATATTTTATTGCATTTTTGACGATTTAAGGCATTTTCAAGGTTTTCTGAAAAACTATTTTTAGATAAAATATACCTATGAGTAAGCTTCCTAAAAGAAAATCATAAAATTTGCTTACTTTTCCATAAATTTCAATTGCAGTAGAAATTCTATTTAAAAGTGTGAAAATGTAAGTATTTTAGCTAAAAAATGAGTTTTGCCAGAAAAGCACTCAAACCGCTCTAAAACGTCGAAATATGCAATAAAATACGATTTTAGCACATTTTCTGAGCTTTTAATGTTTCATGTATTTTCGAAAATAATATGAAATATTCTATAAAAATATTGATTTTAAGATTTTAATGGGATTTTAAAAATATGTAAATAATTAATAAATATTAAAATGCTATAAACTTATTTTTGCATTTTTACGATAAGGCATTTCAAGGATTTCTAAAACTATTTTTAGATAAAATATACCTATGTAACTTCAAGAAATCTAAATTTGCACTTCATAAATTTCAATTGCAAGAATTCTAAAAAGGTGAAATGTATATTTAGCTAAAATGAGTTTTGCAGAAAAGCACTCAAACCGCTCTAAAACGTCAAATATGCAATAAAATACGATTTTAGCACATTTCTATTTAATAATATGAAATATTATAAATTTATTATGGCTTCTAAAAAATTATAATTAGAAAATCATAATTTATTTTCCCATAATTTCAATTGCAGTAAATTTATTTAAAAGTGTGAAAATTAAGTATTTTAGCTAAATGAGTTTGCAGAAAAGCATAAACCGTTAAAACGTCGAAATATGCATAAAATCGATTTTGCATTTTCTGAGCTTTAATGTTCATGTATTTCGAAAATAATATGAAATATTCTATAAAATATTATTAAGATTTTAATGGATTTTAAAAATATGTAAATAATTAATAAATATTAAATGCTATAAAACTTTTTTATTGCATTTTGACATAAGCATTCAAGATTTTCTGAAAACTATTTAGATAAAATATACCTTATAACTTCTAAAGAAAATCTAAAATTGCTTACTTTTCCCATAATTTCAATTGCAGTAGAAATTCTATTTAAGTGTGAAAATTAATATTTTAGCTAAAAAATGAGTTGAAAAGCCTCAAACTCAAACGTCGAAATATGCAATAAAATACGATTTTAGCATTTTCTAGCTTTTAAATCTAAGCATTTATTTTAAATTAGGCTTTAAAGTCAAACATTTTAAATTCTTGAAGATTTCTCAATAATATAATTTAAATTTTTTTATTTTTTTAAAATATAAATAATAATTAAAATTATAAAATTTTTATTTTAATTTTAGTTAAACTTTTAGATAATTCCTAGTACTAAGAAATCATAATTTTTTTCAAATCATATGAAATTCTTAAAAGTGTAAGTATTTTAAATGAGTTGAAACTAAACGTCGAAATATCATAAATGTTCCTGAATTTTATATTCTAATTATATTAATATTGATTTTAGATTTAATGTAAATTAAATATTAATATAAATCTTTTACGACATACTAGTTTTTGAACATTTTAGATAATATCTATATTCCTAAGAAAATCATAATTTTGTACTTTCATATTCAATTCTAATTCATAGTTAAAATCGATAGGCATTTTAGATTTTCTAATATTTTATAATACCTATACTTCAAAAATCTAAAAGATTTCCATAAATTCATCGTAGAATTTATTTAAGGTGAAATAAGTATTTAGTAAATGGTTGCAACCAAACGCTCTAAAACGAAATATGCTAATGATTATTTATTTAATGCATGTTTAAAAAATGAAATATTCTATAAATTTGATTTAAGTTTAATGATTTAAATATTAAAAATATAAATATTAAATGCTATAACTATTATTCATTTAGATTAGGATTTCAAGTTTTCGAAACTTTAGATAAAATCCTACTTCTAAAGAAATATAAATTTTTTACTTTCTATTTAATTTCTAGAAAAAATATAATATTATTTTGCTTATTCATAAATTTAATTGTAGAAATCATTCAAACGTAAAACTAATATTTTATAAAATGAGTTTTGCAATCACTTTAACTTCAAATTCAAAATATATAAAATCGATTTTACAATTTTTCTAGTTTTTAATGATTTTTTTAAAAATAATATAAATATTAAAAATTATTTATAGATTTTATATTTTTAAAATATGTAAATTTAAAATTTTAATAAAATTATTATTCTTTTTTGAATTAAATTCTATTTTCAAGATTTCAAAAAATTTTTAAAAAAAATCAAGTATTCTAAAAAATTTAAAATTTCTAACTTTTACATAAATTATCAGTAGAAATTCTATAATTTGAAAATTAAGTATTTTATAAAATAATTTGAAAAATTCAATACTTAAATTTAAATTTTAAAAATATGAATTTTAGAATTTAATTTTTAATTTCATGTATTTTTGATTTTGAAATATTCAAAATTATTTTAAAGATTTTTAATGATTTTTAAAAATATTAATAATTTAAAATATAAAATGCTATAAACTTATTTAAATTATTTGACGATAAATCATTTAAAGTTTTGAAAACTATTTTTAGATAAAATATACCTATGAGTAAGCTTCCTAAAGAAAATCATAAAATTTTGCTTACTTTTCCATAAATTTCAATTGCAGTAGAAATTCTATTTAAAAGTGTGAAAATCTAAGTATTTTAGCTAAAAATGAGTTTGCCAGAAAGCACTCAAACCGCTCTAAAACTCGAAATATGCAATAAATACGATTTAGCACATTTTCTAGCTTTTAATGTTTCATGTATTTTCGAAAATAATATGAAATATTCTATAAAAATATTGATTTTTATAGATTTTTAATGGATTTTTTAAAAATATGTAAATAATTATAAATATTCAAAAATGCTATAAAACGTATTTTAGCATTTTGACGATTAAGGCATTTTCAAGGATTTTCTGAAAACTATTTTAGATAAAATATACCTATGAGTAAGCTTCTAAAGAAAATCATAAATTTGCTTACTTTTCCATAAATTTTTTAAAATTGATTTTTAGTTAATGATTTAAAAAATAAATAATTAATTAATCATAAAACATTTGCATTTGACTTAAGGCATTTCAGTTTTTGAAAAATATTTTTAGATAAAATTACCTTATAATTCTAAGAAAATTAAAATTTTATTTTCATAAATTTCATTATAAATTCTATTTAAAATTGAAATCATTAGTAAAATTTGAAAAATACCGCTCAAAACATATTGCTTTTATTAATTTTCATGATTTTCGAAATATAAATATTTAAAATATGATTAATTTAGATTTTAAAATTAATAATTAATATATTAAAATAAAACTTATTTATTTTGTTAAATTTATTTTGATATTTAGTAAACATATAACTTCTAAAATTAAAATTTTCTTAATTTGAAAATAAATTTATTAGTAAAATTATTTTAAAGAAAATAAATTTTAGCTAAAAAGATTTTCAGAAAAGCTTTCAAACTTAAACATTCGAAATATTAAATATATTAATACATTATTTTAAGATTTTAATGTTTTAATATTTATAATAAATATAAAATCTATAAAAATATTTTATTTTATATTTTTAATGGGATTTTTAAATTTTAAAATATTTTAAAAATATCAAAAGCTTAAAGATTTATTAATTTTGCATTTATAAGATTTTTAAAACTATT
>WNWK01052005.1:0-12309 GCA_009830355.1 Cherax destructor | reverse complement strand
TTTTTAAATTTTTTAAAAACCCAAAGAAATTGCCTTTTTTCAGTTTAGTTTTGGGTTCTTTTCTCCGTTTGGGGAATGGTTAAATTGATACTTGTCCCCGATTTAATTTGGGGTTTTTGGCCCTCTTTCATTCCCAAAAGGATTTTATGCCCAAAAATAAATTTTGCCCCTTATAAATGGTTTGAATTGCTTAATTATCGTTATTTGCAAATTTGACTTTTCAAATTTGATTTGGGGTAAAGGGTTGGAGAGTGTAAAAGGAATAGTTGCGACATTTTTTTTTTGAAAGACACCCCCTGAGAAAGTTTTAAAACCTTTCTGTGCCCATTAGGAAGAATTTACTTCAGGAAAGTGTTGAATCGCCAAAACAGAGGACTACATTATTTCCCAAAAGGGGGTGGGGCCTGGGCTGGTCCACTTAAAAGAAAGAAAAAAACCCCAGGAGGGATTGTTACCTGAATCCTTTAGGGGGCCCTAACCCACTCCCCGTTATAGCAATTACCTTAGATGCCGGGGGCAACTCTTAATAAAGGTAAAAAGGGTTTTCAAATTTTGATTCGATATTTTTTTATTCCAGAATGGTTCAATGATTAAAAGAATTTTTATGAAATGTTGTAAAAAGACTGCCCTTTTTCCCCCAAATTAATTTTCAAAAGATTTAAAAAATAAACAAAAAAAGGGTGGTTTGGCCCTGAAATAGGTCCCTGTATTATATTTGTTTTTAATTTAGATGTAATATTTTTTGGGAAAGGATTAATTTCAGGGGTACTGATTATTGATACAGTGGACCTTCGCATTCAACACCCAAAACTCACCCTGTTATGTAAGTTTATTATTGAAAAGGTTTTTAAAAGGGTTATTTTTGGGGGCTGAAATGGACTAATCATTTAATCATTCCTTATGGGAATAAATTTTTTCAACAGACTTGAAAGTTCTGAATGAAGAATGCAATAGCAGGTCCACTGTACATTCAAGTGATTTGAGTAGATAATGCCATTCTGGTCTGCCAATTTGTTTGGCTTTTAACTGGAATGGTATAGACATCAGTAGTACCAGGCTTTAGCCAGGTCTCAGGGGGTGATGATTGACATACTGGTATGGGGGAAATTTAGAATGCTGGAGAAACGAATGTTTGCTCAATGTTCTGACATTGAAATTAAAAATGGTAATGTTTTTTTGGCTTTTGAATAATGTCTTTTGCTTGGCTTAGGAAAAATTTCAGCGTTTGAGGATGATCATTTAATAAAAAAGGGTTTATATCAGATCGCTTGTAATCTATGAATGATTGTGATTTACAATTTGACTTTTGAACAAAGTATTAGTTAAAATTTAAAACAGGTCCTTTTTTGTAAGTTTATTTTTTTTAAAAGCTTTTTGGGATATTTTTTGGGAAAAAAACTAGTCTATTTTACAATTCCCATGGGATAAATTCGTTTGGGAATGGACTTAAAGATTCCCCAACGAAAAATATATAACTTTGAGGGAAAAAGTACAGTGGAACCCCACTAATGGGGCATCCACGGGAGTTTTTCCACATACAGGGACCCCCCAGTTTCGAAAACTTCACTCCGGCTGCTCAAGGGCCCAAAACCCCAATTTACCCCAAGGAAAAAATTTTAGAGGGGTTTTATTTCAGACCCCAAAAATACACTTCCACAAGAACTTACAAAATTATACTTACATAATTGCACGATTTCCGGGGTATTCGTTAACCGAGGGTCCACTGTACAAGGAGTCGATTGGTCAATTTTTTGCTTCCATAGGCGAGCAAAATTTTCAGATGTGAGCGGGCCTCAAGGGAGGTTCCTTGACACTGGTAAGGGGCTCTTGCTCTTGATGTAGGGAATTTGATCTCATTTGTTTGTTGGACTATCTTATTGAAACTTGGGCAATGTGTGATGGAAAGATGTTTCTTAACGTACACCAAAATTAAAAGAAATCTGTAAATAACTGAGTTCACATCTCTGCCTTAGCCGGCCCTCAGCGGTATATTTTCCTATGGATTTTATGCCTCTTTAAGGGGGGCTCCTTGACGAGATAAATAGGCTATCGGTCTTAGGAATTGGACCTCTTGGTCTTCTTCCTCAGACTGAACCTAATAACCCCCCAATCCCCCCTCCCTTTTCCCTTTTTCCCCATCCTCCCTTTTCCCTTTCTCCTCCTCCTCCTCCCTCCCTTATTTCCTTCCCATTTTTCTCCTGGGAGCTTCCCTCCACAGGCATTCTAGTTCCTAGGTAGGGGGAAGGGTACCGTGGTCCACCCCTTTCCATTGAGGTTCTTGGCGGTGGTGTAGTTTGCTGTGGAATCTGGAGCGCCTCGGGATGCCCCTCCCTCTCTGGTCTCTTGGGGGGTGGCTTTGGGTATCTTTCGGGCGACGGGTGTATCTCTGGAGGCCACCTTTCGGATTCCGGGGTGGTGACCGAAGGAGGTATGCTTGTGGTGGATATCCGGCCGCCCTCTCTTTTGTCCGCTGAGGTAGCTCGGTGGATGTGAGGTTGCTATCCCGGATTGCTGGTTTACTGGCGTGAAGGGTAGGGTATGGCACGGGTTCCATGCAGCATCTACCCTACTTGCGATGTTGAGGTCCTCATGGGTGCGGAGGGGGATTTACGCCCCTTTCATTCCTCCTAGGAGCTATTCCTCCACGTCCCCCCTTTTTTATTCTTTTTTTTTATTTTTATTTTCTTCTCTTTTTTTCTTAAAAACAAAAAGAAAGAAGAAACCTAACCATGGATGCCCTAGCCCGTGAACCTAACCATGGATGCCCTAAATTGTGAACCTACCCCCGGGCCCCTTCTTGATTCCGCACCCAGTACTGACCCTGCCTCGTTAACAGACAACTCTTTGGACACCTCTCATGCCCCTATACCTCTTGCTGGTGCTGGTTCGTCACCTGCTTCAGGTACCGGTGTTCCGACCGGCCCTTTGACATATCTGACCTTCGCTCTTCTCTGACCTTGATTCCGGCTTCTCCTCAACGGTGCGGCAATTTTCGGATTGCCCGCCCGTCACATGTCGGATCACCCTCGGTCCCGCACAGAAACGACCACGACCTTTACATGACGATTTGACACTTCCTTCTTGTTCATCTCAGAAACGACCAGCACGTCGCGCACTCCCTTAAACACTTTGTTTCACACTACTCAATGGACAAAGTTTTTTACTCTAAGACCGACTACTCCAACTACCTATCTTTCCGATCATAGTATTGGTAAAGCTCTCCTACGCCATATAGGTAAAGATATCTCATTTCACGCTCTCAAGAGCGGCACTCGCATCATCACGGTCCAGAATGCTGGCCAAGCTCGCGATCTTTCTCTTCTTACGACCATAGATACTATTCCTATCACTATTGACAAGCATCATTCTCTTAATTCTTGTAGTGGTACTGTCATTTTACCTCGCACCATTGTCCAACAGAATTTCCAGACATGTGGTGATGACATTTTGGAACAGCTTGAGCTCCAAGAACTCCCTATCCTTAAGGTTGACATTTTTGTCCTCCCTGGCAATAAGCGAAGACGTTATCCTTGCAATATAGCTCGTTTAACGTTTGACTTCCGTGAACTCTCACCTTCGGTCTACATTGCAGGTCAACGTTTACAAGTTCGAAAGGTGACCCCTACACCACAACAGTGTAGAAACTGCTGGCGTTTTTGTCATCCAGCGAAATATTGCAGGTCCATGGCCGAATGCCCAGTCTGTGGTGCCGCCGACCATGCCAGTCCTTCTTGTACTTTACCTCCCTCTTGCCTTAACTCTAATGAGGCACATCCATTGTACTCTCGCCGTTGTCAGGTTTACCTGAATGAGCGGGAAATCCGTTGTCTCAAAGAGGCGGAAGGCTTCTCTTATGCTATGGCTGTCTCTCATCTACGCCTTCAAGGGAGACTCCCCCGTATTTCCTATTCTCGTATTGCTAAACGTCGCCCCAATTCTGGGGTCCCAACTTCCTCGACTTCCTCTGTGGTTACAACATCCTCAGTCACCCCTGTCTCGAATCCTTTTGATGTTCTTGGCTCCGAGGTCCCTACCTCGGCATCCCATACTGTCCACACTCCTTCCTCTACTCACTTGCACAGTTCGGAATCTACACGTCCTCGTCCTTCACCTAAACCTCCCCGCCCCCCTTCTTCTCATAAGTCCGGCAAAAAATCCCTATTGCCAGGTTCTTCGCCTCCGACTAGTTCTGTAACGTGTGTGGAGGTTCACCCTCCTCCTCGTACAATATCTTCATCCCCTGTCCCCTCTCAAGTTCCTTCCCTGACTGTCCCTCCCCAGGCCACTTCCACTCCTGTCCCTCCCAAGCCCCTTCGACAGTTTCCTCTTCCATCTCCTCGCCCTCTACTTTAGTACAGTCTATAGTCTCCCCGATGGTTGCTCACTCCTTCCATTTCTAATGTAGTCCCACATTCTGCATCTTTGTCTTACGAAACACTGGAAGCTATCGCAGAATTTATTGCAGAGTCTGGAACGTTGATGGACACCGCTCCACCTTCGGTTCCTCCTCCTCTCTCTTCTCCATCTACACCCCTCCTTCCTTCACAGCGTCCCTCTCCTTCTCTGATTACGAGTTCTGCTGCCTCCACACGAGGACTTTTCTAACCCTAGTCCATAGATACCTCTAACTTCGACTTCTATCTTTCTCTCTATAAATCATGGCTTATTTGCAGTGGAATATCCGAGGCCTCAGGGGTAACCGGGGTGAGCTTCAGGTGTTGCTCTCCCAGTTTTTCCCTGTTGGTGTCTGTTTGCAAGAACCCAAATTGCAATCCTCTGTTATCGGGCCCTTTCCAGGCTATGATTTGTTATATTCATCGGATCATTTTTCCGATGGAACCTTTAACGAAAGTGCTCCTCATATACGCACTGGTGTTCCATTCCGTCAGCTCTATGTTCATTCTTCTCTACATTACTCCGCAGCCCGTATCCACTTGAATAAGTAATATACACACTGTTCTTTATATTTCTCCCCTTCGTGAGCATTGTCTATCCCAGATGTTGATTTTCTGGTTTCTTCCTTGCCGCCACCCCTTCTATTACTTGCCAATTTTAACGCACATCATTTTCTTTGGGGAGGGTCGCACTGTGACTCCCGTGATGTTCAGTTGGAGGCATTTCTTGCTTCTCTCCCCCTCCATGTTTTAAATATGGGTACTCCTACCCATTTTGATCCCTGAACTCATTCTTTCTCCTGCATCGATCTTTCCATCTGCTCTTCATCAACTGTCCTTGACTTCACCTGGTCTGTCCTCCTGGACTTACATCCTTAGGTCCCCTTCGTATTCTCCACCTCCTCGTAGCCCATGCTGGCAATTTGACCGGGCGAAATGGGACCTTTACGCACAACTTACTACCTTTCATGAGGTTCCTTCCTCGTCCTCCATTGATGAGGTTTTACATCTCTTTTCATCCTCCGTCTTCACGGCAGCTTCACATTCTATCTCCCAAACCTCGGGCAAGCATTCTCAGAAGTGCGTGCCTTGGTGGTCTCCTGCTTGTGCTCGGGCAGTAAGTTTGAAACGCGCTGCGTGGGGCAGGTATCGGTATAACAGAACCACAGAGAGACTCCTTGATTTTAAGCAGAAGAGAGCAATTGCTCACCGTGTCATACGTGACGCTAAATGCACTTGCTGGCGAGATTATGTTTCTACGGTCACTTCGGCTTCCTCAATAAGGGCAGTCTGGAAGAAAGTGCGGAAATTGAGTGGTAAATTCTCCCCCGACCCGGCTCCTGTTCTTCAGGTTGCCGGTGTCGATATAGCACACCCTCTTGCCGTTGCCACTGAAATTGGTAATCATCTGGTCCGCATTTCTCAAGAGCTCCATCTATGCCCCTCGTTCCTTTCTTCTAAGTCTGCCAGCAAGTTAAAGCCCTTAGATTTTTCTTCTCTCAGAGAAGAACCTTATAATGTGTCTTTTACCCTTCAAGAACTGGAAGCAACACTCTCTGTTTGCCGATCATCGACAGCTGGGCCAGACGGCATACATATTCGTATGCTACAGCATTTACATCAGTCTGCTCTTACTGTCCTCTTACGACTCTTTAATCTTATATGGTCGCAAGGAGTTATTCCCCAACTGTGGAAGTCTGCTATTGTTTTCTTTTTTCGCAAACTGGGTACTACGGGACATGATACAGTGGACCCCCGCTATTCGAACGGCTCGGCAGTCGAACAAATCGTCATTAGTACAAAAAATTCGAAATCGTCATGCGAACAAATTATCGCGAGTCGAACGAATACGTTCGTGACCTGTCGGCCCAGGCGCTTGGGTGCCTCACAGCGCAGGCGTGGAGAGACAGTCCCGCGTTGTTACACTCGAGAGGGGGGGGGGGGGGGGGGGCTGATAAAAGTAGAAACACCGTAGAAATGAAGAAGAAATAATACAAAATCAGTGGTGTCGTTGTGTGATCTTGCCAGGATTATGGCAAAAACAGGTCCTTCTGCTTCTATCCTGCTTAAGAAGGAAGAAATTAAGCAGCTGATGTTGCAAAAGGTGTTACTGTGCGAGGCCAAAAACAGACCACATAATAATCGAAGATTGAAAGTTGTTGCTGTGTGGATCAAGGATAAAAGTTAGCGGGTGATAGTGTGTCTGAGTCAATTATTTGTGAAAAGGCAAGGAACTTGCATGCCGATCTTTAAAGAAAATGCCTGCAACCAGTGCTGATTGTAATGGTAGTGAATTTAAAGCCAGCAAAGGCTGGTTTGAGAGATTTAAACATCGTAGTGGCATACATAATGTGGTAAGGCATGGTGAGGCTGCCAGTTCAGACAAACATGCAGCTGAAAAATTCATAAAGGAGTTTCAGGACTACATAAAGACTGAAAAATTGAAACCTGAACAAGTGTTCAATTGTGACGAAACAGGCCTGTTTTGGAAGAAAATGCCCAACAGGACCTACATTACTCAGGAGGAAAAGGCACTGCCAGGACACAAGCCTATGAAAGACAGGCTAACTCTCATGATGTGTAGTAATGCTAGTGGGGATTTTAAATTAAAGCCTTTACTAGTGTATCACTCAGAAAATCCCAGAGTGTTCAAGAGACACAATGTCGTCAAAAGTAGATTGTGTGTCTTGTGGAGAGCTAGTCAGAATGCATGGGTCACAAAGCACCTTTTCAGTGACTGGATCCATGAAGTGTTTGGCCCCAGTGTGAGAAAATACCTACAGGAAAAGGGTTTGGACAAAAAGTGCCTCCTGTTGCTGGACAATGCTCCTTCACATCCTCAAAACATGGAAGACCTACTGTGTGAAGACTTCAAATTCATAAAACTGAAGTTCTTGCCTCCCAACACCACTCCTCTCCTCCAGCCCATGGACCAGCAGGTCATCTGTAACTTCAAAAACTCTACACAAAAGCAGTGTTTGAAAAGTGCTTTGAAATGACCTCGGACAGTGAATTGACCCTTAGAGAGTTCTGGAAGAATCATTTCAA
Source organism: Cherax destructor (assembly GCA_009830355.1). Taxonomy (NCBI): domain Eukaryota; kingdom Metazoa; phylum Arthropoda; class Malacostraca; order Decapoda; family Parastacidae; genus Cherax; species Cherax destructor. Next base: position 4,867 of record WNWK01052005.1, on the reverse strand, counting down.
TATCTACAGCTGCATAGGCCTTATAGGCAAGGCTTGGGAGGGAGTGACTTCAAGGACTTTGAACTCTGCTTGGAGACCATTGTGGCCAGGTTGTGTCCAACAGAGGGATTTTGAAGGGTTTGAGGCTGACCCTGACCCTCCCGGGCCCTGTGCCTGTTGTGGACTCTATTGTGGAATTGGGCAAGTCCATGGGGTTGGAGGTGAGTGGCGATGATGTGGAAGAGCTAGTGCAGGGACACAGGGTAGAGCTAACAACTCAAGAGCTGCAAGAGCTGGAAATGGAAGAGCATCAGACCAGATTTGAGGCTATTGATTCACGGGAGAAGGAGGAGGAAGAGGGGCTGAAGAAGGTGCCTTCTTCAGAGATTAAGGAATGTGTACAATGTGGAATATATTGCAAAGTTTTGTTGAAAAATACCACCCTGAACAAGCTCAAACAAGCCATAACAGCAGCATGTTCAGTGACCAAACAATGTCCTTCTTCAGGAACATGTTGAAAAGGCGCCAGAAACAGAGGACTGTGGACAGTTATTTTGTTAAAGTGTCCAGTAACTCCCAAGCTGGTCCTAGTGGGATTAAAAGACAAAGAAAGAAGTAACCCCAGATAGGGCTTTGGTACCTGAAGTCCTTCTGGAAGGGGATTCCCTTCCAAACACTAACCCCTCCCTCCCTCCCTCCTACTCCCTCTCTTCCATATGCCATCAACAATCTTCAATAATGGTAAGTAAAAAGACTTGCATTTATTTACTAATACTTTTAGTAGTACAGCACTGTAGTATTTAATGTTTTTGTCTATGTAGAAGCTTAATTTTATTAAAATATAATATTTTTTATATATTTTTGGATTTCTGGAACGGATTAATTGTATTTCCATTATTTCTTATGGGAAAAATTAAATCGCCTTTCGAACATTTCACGTTAAGAACAAGCTCCTGGAACGGATTAAATTCGAATGGCGAGGGTCCACTGTACCTCCCACTACCGTCCCATCGCTCTTACCAGTGCAGTTTGCAAGGTGATGGAATGTTTAGTTAATAGACGTTTGATGTGGTATTTAGAGACTCACAGAAGTCTCTCCACTAGTCAATATGGCTTTCGTAAGGGCCATTCTGCCATTGACCCCTTACTGCACTTGGATACATATATTCATAATGCCTTTGCCAATAACCACTTGGTTATCGCCATCTTGTTCGATCTTGAGAAGGCTTATGACACCACTTGGAAGTATAATATCTTTACCCAGGCCCAATCCTTAGGCCTCCGAGGCAATCTACCATTTTTCCTTAAGGCTTTCTTAACTGAGACATTTCCGTGTCCGGGTTATTAACCCTTTCAGGGTCCAAGGGGGGTCTCCGAAACTCGTTCTGGGTCCAAGAATTTAAAAAAAAAAAAAATTTTTCTTATGAAATGATAGAGAATCTTTTCCGATCATAACGCCAAAAAATTATGAAATTTGGGTCAAAAACTAACGGAATTATGCTTTCGCCGGGGCGGCACCATGACATTTACGCATTGGCGATTTCGCCAACTTTGAGCCCTATTTTCGGAAAAATTTCCCAAAGTTTCAGGCAACTAAAATTATAGCTATTCCGTAGAACTCCATTTCTGCTATCGATTGAGTACAAGAAACCGCCTATTTACCTATTACAACTACCCAAAATAGTGGCAGAAAATGGCAATTTTGCCAATTTCACACAAATTTCAAACGATGCCAATTTCAAAATAGGGTCCAGAATAAACAAGGCAGACATTCCTGGCACTAAAATAACGTCTTTTCTGTTCATTAGTCACTGTTTCCAGCCCTCTTTCATTACTTTTGCTTTTCATTTTGAATTTTTATTCTCACAAAAAAAATTTAAGATTTACTGTTATGCATACAACTGCATCATTTAAAATGGTATAAATAAATTAGACACTTGTGCATGAATATTAGACTCGAGTTATGGTGATGGGTGATTTGTTTACTCCTGAACATCGCAAAAATCGAACATTTACGCTACTTTGAGCTCAATTTCAAGGTACTTGTCTTTGTCAAACCAATCAAAATCATCTCAATTTTTATAATATATCTTCCAGTCTATCAAATGAGACCAAGAAAACGAGAATACATCAATAAATACCATACGAAAATAGACTGTAAAGTCGCTGTTTTAAACCAAAAACACGGTCAGAGTTTTTTTTCCTCATTATGCACTGTGTGGTGCAGGATTTTTTTATACTGCGCACACTGACCGCACAGACCCATTCTATCACATCTAGGCCTAACAGCCTGTTTCTGCTTGATTTGAGGACGCTAGAATTTAGGCGTACTAGTACGTCAATAACCCCAGGGCGTAAGCCGTACTAGTACGTCAATAACCCTGAAAGGGTTAATGAGCTTTCCCCGGACTTTGTCCAAGCTGAAGGCAACGTGTGACTAGCTCCCTTAAGGTTTACTATACAAATAGTAGGAGTCTAAGATATAAGATGATGAGTAAGATTACTTGCAAGTGCAGGGTAATATAGATATTATTGCTATAACAAGACCTGGTTCAACCTGAAAGATAGAGAAATGCCTTCCGAGTGCAACATTCAGGGTTACAAACTATTCCACACTGATAGGGTCAACAGGAAGGGTGGTGGAGTGGCGATGTATGTCAGAGATAATTTAAATTGTTGTGTTAGACAAGATATAAGATTAGAAACAGCGGACACAGAATCTGTTTGGCTAGAGTTTCTCGAGGGTCGTGAAAATTAATTTTGGGTGTGATTTACAGGCCCTAGTCTGGATAGGAGTGCAGTAAGCTTCTATGGGACGAAATTCATATGGTGTCTAGATATGAAAATGTTGTGTTAATGGGAGATTTTTAACTTTAGACAAATTGATTGGAACAATGTGACAGGTAATCTTGAGTCTAGTGACTTTCTTGGTACGGTTCAGGATTGTTTTTTAAAACAGTTTGTGACAGAACCAACTAGAGGTAGCAACTTGCTTGATTTGGTTCTTGCTAACAATGAATCACTAATTAATAATCTTGAGGTTAATGAAGAACTTGGGGAAAGCGATCACAAATCACTTAGTTTTAATATATCATGGAATTATCCAGGTAACTGCAATCAAGTCTCTGTTCCAGACTTTTGTGTAGCCGACTTCATGGGGCTGAGAAATTACCTAGGTGGGCTAATTACAATGACCTGACTATGGGTCAGGTAGGTGGTTTTGGTTGCCAATATGACGTTTTCCTGAGCGTAGTTCTAGCTGCCCAGACAACTTTTGTTTCAAGTAGGGAAATTAAATCTAACAAAATGATCCTAAATGGATGAATAGGTTAAAACATCTCATTGGTCGAAAGAGAGGCATATATAGCATATCAAAAAAGGAGATGGACAGATAAGAAATCAATATTTTCAATTAAAGAGAGAAATAAAAAGGAATAAGAAAAGCAAAAGGGATTATGATGCTAAGGTCGCAAGGGATTCAAGACTATCCCAAAAGGTTCTTTCAGGTATACAGAAGTAAGATTAGGGACAAGATAGTCCCACTTACGAGTAACTCAGGACAGATCATGGACAGTGATAAGGAAATGTGTGAAATTTTCAATACTTACTTCTTCTCAGTTTTTACTCAGGAAGATACTAGTGGAATTCCAGAAATAATAAATTATGTAGAACAGGAAGATAATAGACTATGCTCGATTGGGGTAACTAGTGACATGGTCCTCAGACAAATAGAGAAATTAAAACCTTACAAATCCCCAGGCCCTGATGAACTGTTTGCAAGAGTTTTAAAGGAATGTAAAGAGGAACTTAGCAAACCTTTGGCAAATCTTTTAAATATATCACTACAAACTGGTATAGTGCCAGACAAGTGGAAAAGGGCAAATGTAATATCTATTTACAAGGCAGGTGACAGGTTCTTAGCTTCGAACTATAGACCAATAAGCCTTACCTCCATAGTTGGTAAATTTATGGAGTCAATAATTGCCGAGGCAATTCGTAGCCATCTTGAAAAGCATAAATTGATTAATGAATCTCAACACGGTTTTACAAAGGGGCGTTCCTGTCTTACGAATTTACTAACTTTTTTCACTAAGGTGTTTGAGGAGGTAGATGATGGTAATGAATATGATATTGTGTATATGGACTTCAGTAAGGCTTTCGGGTAAGTTCCACATCAGAGGCTACTGAGGAAACTTAACCCTTTCAGGGTCGAGACCCCGATTCTTAACCCCTCAGGGTCGAAACATTTTCGGAAAAAAAAAAAAATTCATATGAAATGATAGAGAATCTTTTCCGATCATAACACCACCAAAATTATAAAATTTGATCGAAAACTAACGGAATTTTGCTCCGGGGTTTGCGGTATCATCATTTACGCATCGGCGATTTTTTCCCAAATTTGAGCCCTATTTTCGACAAATTAATGTTTCAGTCTACTACAATTATAGCTATTTGCTAGAACTCATTTCTTCTATCGATTGAGACAAGAAACTGCCAAACCCATTTCAACTACCAATAAGGGGTTTAGAAATTGGCAATTTGTCCATTTTAACAAATTTCAAAAAGCCCAAATTTTAAAATAGGGGCCAGAATAAACGAGACAGACATTCCTGGCACTAATAACATTTTTCTGTCCATTAGTCAGTTTCCAGGCCCTCTTACATTACTTTTTTCCATTTTTAATTTTTTTTTCACAATAAATTGGAAAATTTTTTATTATGTTTTACTGCATCATTGTAAAAAAGTATAAAAGACATCAGCACACTTGTGCAAGAATATTAGAGTCACCAGTTGATGTGTATTGTACGTGGGTTGATTTGTTTACTTGAACATCGCCAAAAAACAAACATTTTCGCTATTTTCGCTCAATTTTTTTGGTAATGGTACC
>WNWK01052004.1:0-12309 GCA_009830355.1 Cherax destructor | reverse complement strand
CAACAGGCCTGCTGCAGTGCTCCTCTTTTCTTATGTTCTTATGTTCTTAAGACTGATCCCTGTGGAACACCACTTGATACAAGTCCCCATTCGGATTTAACCCCATTTATGCACACTCTGCTTCCTATTGGTGAGCATGACTCGATCCATGACAGCACTTTTCCCCCAATGCCATGAGCTGCCACTTTCTTTAACAGTCTCTGGTGCGGTACTCTATCAAAGCCTTACTAAAGTCTAAATAAACAATATCGAATTCTTTATCGTGATCAACAGCCTCAAAAGCTTTACTGAAGAAGGTTAATAAATTAGATAGGCAGGAACGGCCCCTCGTGAATCCATGCTGGGTATCATTAATCAAATTATGGTTATCTAGATGGTTCTAATAATATCAGCTATAATTGACTCTAGTAATTTGCCTACAATTGAGGTCAGGCTTATTGGGCGGTAGTTTGACGGTAGTGACTTGTCCCCTGCTTTAAAAATAGGAATTACATTAGCCATCTTCCACATATCAGACACTACACCTGTTTGAAGAGATAAATTAAAAATGTTAGATATTGGTTCACAGAGTTCCATTTGCATTCCTTAAGAACCCTTGCAAAAAGCTCATCAGGACCCGGCGATTTATTTTGTTTCAGTCGGTCCAGCTGTTTCATAATCATTTCGCTAGTGACTGTGATATTACATAATTTATCTTCTTCTGGGCCTCTGTAAAAATTAATTACTGGGATATTATTAATGTCTTCCTGTGTGAAAACCGAGAGAAAATAATTATTAAAAATAGAGCACATATCATTCTCCTTGTCAGTAAGATGCCCAAAGTTATTTTAAGGGACCTATCTTATCCCTAACTTTTGTTCTATAAACCTGGAAAAACTTTTTGGGTTAGTTTTGAATCCCTAGCAACTTTAATTTCATAGTCCCGTTTAGATTTTCTATTCCCTTTTAACGTCCCTCTTAATGTCAGTATACTGATTTATAAGATGACCCTCACCTCTTTTTATGCGCCTATAAATTCCTTTCTTCTGCCCTAAAAGATATTTTGCCTTATGTTCTTATGTTATTGAAGCTAGGACCTTGGGTAGTTTCAAATTTAGGTTGGATAAATTCATGAGTGAGAGGGTTGGATTTGAGTGGACTCCGCATGGTGGGTAAATTGTCAAAGCTTATTTCTTGGGTATCTTTGAAAATTGGGTTGAGCAAATATTCTGTTAGTGGGATGGATTGTGAAGGACCTGCCTAGTATGGGCCAACAGGCCTGCTGCAGTGTTCCTCCTTTCTTATGTTCTTATGTTCTTATATTATAAATAACAATGGGCCTAAGACTGATCCCTGTGGAACACCACTTGTTACAAGTCCCCATTCGGATTTAACCCCATTTATGCACACTCATTTATGCACACTCTCTGTTCTTAGCTCAGTGAAGACGTGTCTAGTGTACTCCCTGTGGACTGAATCAAGATGCCCCCTATTGAGCCACTTTACCAGCAGCTTAAGGAGGAATTGAGGGTAGCGAAGCTTGAGATACGGCGATTGACGGATGAAAACAAGAGGATTCGTAGTAGTCCTCCTGTTGTGAGTCCTCAGGTCAAGAAGGGAACCTGGACAGTGGCCGGACAGCATGGGACGAAGTTGAAGATCAAGAAGACGAATGGAGAGGTAGTAACGACGAAGACGAAAGAGACTGCTGTGGAAACTTCGAACTCCTTTTCTGTGCTACCAGACGAATGTGAGTCGACTACTGGGAACGTCACGACGAACTGTACCAAGGAAGGTAAAAACATTGTTGTTGTTGGGGATAGCCAAGTTAGATATATGGATAGGGCCTTCTGCTTGACAGATAGGAGTAGGAGACAGAGGGTTTGCTTTCCTGGGGCTGGGATGGAAGACATTGTTAGCCGGCTTGACAACATCATAAGAACATAAGAATGGAGGAACACTGCAGAAGGCCTACTGGCCCATACAAGGCAGGTCCTTATCAAAACCACCACTACCTAAGAATTTACCCTGTACTCACGACACTAATCAAAACCCAGCCCTCCCACTCATATTTGTCCAATCTCTTTTAAAGCCACCCAAGGTCCTAGCCTCTATCACCCTACTCGGAAGATTGTTCCACGCATCTACAACTCTGTTCGAAAACCAGTACTTGCCTATGTCCTTTCTAAATCTAAATTTATCCAATTTAAATCCGTTATTTCTCGTTCTTACTTGGTTCGATATCCTCAGTATTTTATTAATATCTCCTTTGTTTGCCCCATCATCCACTTGTACACCTGATGATATCTCCCTCATTCTACGACTTCCAGAGAGTGGAGATTCAATGCTCTAAGTCTATCCTCATACGGGAGATTTCTTATACTGTAAATCATTTTAGTCATTCTTCTTTGTATGTTCTCCAATGAATCTATATCCATCCTGTAGTAAGGAGACCAAAACTGAGCTGTCAAACTACCGTCAAACTACCGCCCAATAAGCCTGACCTCAATTGTAGGCAAATTACTAGAGTCAATTATAGCTGATATTATTAGAAGCCATCTAGATAACCATAATTTGATTAATGATACCCAGCATGGATTCACGAGGGGCCGTTCCTGCCATCTAATTTATTAACCTTCTTCAGTAAAGCTTTTGAGGCTGTTGATCACGATAAAGAATTCGATATTGTTTATTTAGACTTTAGTAAGGCTTTTGATAGAGTACCGCACCAGAGACTGTTAAAGAAAGTGGCAGCTCATGGCATTGGGGGAAAAGTGCTGTCATGGATCGAGTCATGGCTCACCAATAGGAAGCAGAGAGTGTGCATAAATGGGGTTAAATCCGAATGGGGACTTGTAACAAGTGGTGTTCCACAGGATCAGTCTTAGGCCCATTGTTATTTATAATATATATCAATGACCTTGATGAGGGAATTACTAGTGATATGAGCAAATTCGCCGACGACACGAAGATAGGTAGGATAATTGATTCAAACATAGATGTCATAGAACTTCAGGAAGATTTAGACAAACTTAATTCGTGGTCAGAAAAGTGGCAGATGCAGTTCAATGTAGATAAATGCAAGGTTCTAAGCTCGGAGTGTCCATAACCCAAGCACTTATAAGTTAAATAACGTAGAACTTAGCCATACAGATTGCGAGAAGGACTTGGGGTGATGGTAAGCAGCAACCTTAAACCAAGACAGCAATGCCTAAGCGTACGTAATAAGGCAAATAGATTACTGGGATTTATATCGAAGTGTTAGCAACAGAAGTCCAGAGGTTATATTACAGCTTTATACATCATTAGTAAGGCCTCACCTAGATTACGCAGCTCAGTTCTGGTCTCCATATTACAGAATGAACATAAATTGTTAGAAAACATTCAGCGTAGAATGACTAAATTAATACATAGCATTAGAAATCTTCTTACGAAGAAAGATTGAAGACCCTAAAATTACATTCACTTGTAAGACGTAGAATGAGGAGACATGATCGAGGTATACAAGTGGAAAATGGGTATTAACAAAGGGATATAAATAAGGTCTTGAGGATATCTCTCCAAGAGAGAACCCGCAATAATGGATTCAAGTTAGATAAGTTTAGATTTAGAAAGGATATAGGAAAGTATTGGTTTGGAAATAGGGTAGTTGATGAGTGGAACAGTCTGCCTAGTAGGGTTATTGAAGCTAGGACCTTGGGTAGTTTCAAATTTAGGTTGGATGTTAAAAAGGGAATAAGAAAAGCTAAACGGGACTATGAAATTAAAGTTGCTAGGGATTCAAAAACTAACCCAAAAAGTTTTTTCCAGGTTTATAGAACAAAAGTTAGGGATAAGATAGGTCCCCTTAAAAATAACTTTGGGCATCTTACTGACAAGGAGAATGATATGTGCTCTATTTTTAATAATTATTTTTCTCGGTTTTCACACAGGAAGACATTAATAATATCCCAGTAATTAATTTTTACAGAGGCCCAGAAGAAGATAAATTATGTAATATCACAGTCACTAGCGAAATGATTATGAAACAGCTGGACCGACTGAAACAAAATAAATCGCCGGGTCCTGATGAGCTTTTGCAAGGGTTCTTAAGGAATGCAAAATGGAACTCTGTGAACCAATATCTAACATTTTTAATTTATCTCTTCAAACAGGTGTAGTGTCTGATATGTGGAAGATAGCTAATGTAATTCCTATTTTTAAAGCAGGGGACAAGTCACTACCGTCAAACTACCGCCCAATAAGCCTGACCTCAATTGTAGGCAAATTACTAGAGTCAATTATAGCTGATATTATTAGAAGCCATCTAGATAACCATAATTTGATTAATGATACCCAGCATGGATTCACGAGGGCCGTTCCTGCCTATCTAATTTATTAACCTTCTTCAGTAAAGCTTTTGAGGCTGTTGATCACGATAAAGAATTCGATATTGTATATTTAGACTTTAGTAAGGCTTTTGATAGAGTACCGCACCAGAGACTGTTAAAGAAAGTGGCAGCTCATGGCATTGGGGGAAAAGTGCTGTCATGGATCGAGTCATGGCTCACCAATAGGAAGCAGAGAGTGTGCATAAATGGGGTTAAATCCGAATGGGGACTTGTACAAGTGGTGTTCCACAGGATCAGTCTTAGGCCCATTGTTATTTATAATATATATCAATGACCTTGATGAGGGAATTACTAGTGATATGAGCAAATTCGCCGACGACACGAAGATAGGTAGGATAATTGATTCAAACATAGATGTCATAGAACTTCAGGAAGATTTAGACAAACTTAATTCGTGGTCAGAAAAGTGGCAGATGCAGTTCAATGTAGATAAATGCAAGGTTCTGAAGCTCGGGAGTGTCCATAACCAAGCACTTATAAGTTAAATAACGTAGAACTTAGCCATACAGATTGCGAGAAGGACTTGGGGTGATGGTAAGCAGCAACCTTAAACCAAGACAGCAATGCCTAAGCGTACGTAATAAGGCAAATAGATTACTGGGATTTATATCAAGAAGTGTTAGCAACAGAAGTCCAGAGGTTATATTACAGCTTTATACATCATTAGTAAGGCCTCACCTAGATTACGCAGCTCAGTTCTGGTCTCCATATTACAGAATGGACATAAATTCGTTAGAAAACATTCAGCGTAGAATGACTAAATTAATACATAGCATTAGAAATCTTCCTTACGAAGAAAGATTGAAGACCCTAAAATTACATTCACTTGTAAGACGTAGAATGAGGGGAGACATGATCGAGGTATACAAGTGGAAAATGGGTATTAACAAAGGGGATATAAATAAGGTCTTGAGGATATCTCTCCAAGAGAGAACCCGCAATAATGGATTCAAGTTAGATAAGTTTAGATTTAGAAAGGATATAGGAAAGTATTGGTTTGGAAAAGGTGTTGATGAGGAACAGTCTGCCTAGTGGTTATTGAAGCTAGGACCTTGAGTTTCAAATTTAGGTTGATAAATTCATGTGAGAGGGTTGGATTTAGGGGATTGGGCATGAGTGGGTAGAATTGTCAAGCTTATTTCTTGGGTAGCATTAAAATTCGGTTGAGCAAATATTCTGTTAGTGGGACGAATTGAAGACTTGCCTAGTATGGGCCACAGGCCTGTCAGTGTTCCTCCTTTCTTATGTTCTTATGTTCTATGAGTGAGAGGTTGATTTGAGTGCCCTCTTCTATGGTAGGTTGTAATAGTTTTCTTTCTTGAAATGGGTGAGCAAATTGTATAAGTGGAGCATTGTGGGACTGCTCTAAGATGGGCCAACAGGCCGCTGCAGTGTTCCTCCTTTCTATGTTCTTATGTTCTTACTAGTGATGTATAGAGCTGTAAAATAACTTTGGACTTCTGTTGCTTATACTTTGAAATAAATCCTAGTACCCAGTAATCTATTTGCCTTATTACGTACGCTTAGGCATTGCTGTCTTGGTTTAAGGTTGCTGCTTACCATCACCCCCAAGTCCTTCTCGCAATCTGTATGGCTAAGTTCTACGTTATTTAACTTATAAGTGCTTGGGTTATGGACACTCCCGAGCTTCAGAACCTTGCATTTATCTACATTGAACTGCATCTGCCACTTTTCTGACCACGAATTAAGTTTGTCTAAATCTTCCTGAAGTTCTATGACATCTATGTTTGAATCAATTATCCTACCTATCTTCGTGTCGTCGGCGAATTTGCTCATATCACTAGTAATTCCTCATCAAGGTCATTGATATATATTATAAATAACAATGGGCCTAAGACTGATCCCTGTGGAACACCACTTGTTACAAGTCCCCATTCGGATTTAACCCATTTATGCACACTCTCTGCTTCCTATTGGTGAGCCATGACTCGATCCATGACAGCACTTTTCCCCAATGCCATGAGCTGCCACTTTCTTTAACAGTCTCTGGTGCGGTACTCTATCAAAAGCCTTACTAAAGTCTAAATAAACAATATCGAATTCTTTATCGTGATCAACAGCCTCAAAAGCTTTACTGAAGAAGGTTAATAAATTAGATAGGCAGGAACGGCCCTCGTGAATCCATGCTGGGTATCATTAATCAAATTATGGTTATCTAGATGGCTTCTAATAATATCAGCTATAATTGACTCTAGTAATTTGCCTACAATTGAGGTCAGGCTTATTGGGCGGTAGTTTGACGGTAGTGACTTGTCCCCTGCTTTAAAAATAGGAATTACATTAGCCATCTTCCACATATCAGACACTACACCTGTTTGAAGAGATAAATTAAAAATGTTAGATATTGGTTCACAGAGTTCCATTTTGCATTCCTTAAGAACCCTTGCAAAAAGCTCATCAGGACCCGGCGATTTATTTTGTTTCAGTCGGTCCAGCTGTTTCATAATCATTTCGCTAGTGACTGTGATATTACATAATTTATCTTCTTCTGGGCCTCTGTAAAAATTAATTACTGGGATATTATTAATGTCTTCCTGTGTGAAAACCGAGAGAAAATAATTATTAAAAATAGAGCACATATCATTCTCCTTGTCAGTAAGATGCCCAAAGTTATTTTTAAGGGACCTATCTTATCCCTAACTTTTGTTCTATAAACCGGGAAAAAACTTTTGGGTTAGTTTTTGAATCCCTAGCAACTTTAATTTCATAGTCCCGTTTAGCTTTTCTTATTCCCTTTTAACGTCCTCTTAATGTCAGTATACTGATTTATAAGATGACCTCACCTCTTTTTATGCGCCTATAAATTCCTTTCTTCTGCCCTAAAAGATATTTGAGCCTATTATTCATCCATTTTGGGTCATTTCTACTTGATCTAATTTCTTTATACGGGATAAATGTTCTTTGGGCAGCCTGTATAGTGTTAAGAAAACTGTCATATTGATACTCTCTTCTTCACCCCAGTCCACAGTTGATAAGTGTTCTCTAAGTCCATTATAATCTGCTAAGCGAAAATCTGGGACCATTACTGAATTATCCCTACTATCATACATCCATTCAATGCTAAAGGTAATTGACTTGTGGTCGCTTGAGCCGAGTTCCTCTGTAATTTCTAAATTATTAACAAGGGTTTCTTGCTTGCCAGAACCAAGTCAAGTAGGTTATTTCCCTTGTAGGTTCTGTTACAAACTGCTTCAAAAAGCAATCCTGAACTACTTCTAAAAAGTCGTTAGATTCTAAATTCCCTGTCATGAAATTCCAATCAATCTGACTAAAGTTAAAGTCCCCTAGAATTACTACGTTATCGTGTCTTGTGGCCTTAACAATTTCCTCCCAAAGTAGTCTCCTTGTTCCCTATCTAAGTTTGGAGGACGGTAAATCACGCCTAAAATCAATTTTTCACACCCTCTGAAAATTCTATCCAGACAGACTCTGTATGTGTTAATTCAGACTTTATACCTGTTTTTATGCAACAATTTAAATGATCACGGACATAGAGTGCCACCCCACCCCTTTCCCGATACTTCTGTCTACTTGGAACAATTTAAAACCCTGAATGTGACATTCGGCAGGCAAGTCCTGATTTTTCATATTAAACCATGTCTCAGTTATTGCAAAACATCAATATTACCCGTACTTGCAACTAATCTCAACTCGTCCATCTTATTCCTAGCACTACGACTATTGGTGTAATATATATTTAGAGACCCTCCTTTCTCTTTACCCTTCCTGCTCATCTCTGTTTTTCCACTATACCTATTACTGTCCTTGTCATCTAGTGTCACTAGCTTTCCACTATCCACCTTATTCTGCCTATTACTAGTTCTCCTACAACTTATAATATTACTACACTGGGACTTCTGTTTTCCCCCAAAACCCATACCACTAACTATTTCTAGTTTAAAGCCCTAACAGCTCCCTCCACTGCAGCTGCCAGTGCCCCCACCCCAGACCTGGATAAGTGAACCCCATCCCTGGCATACATGTCATTTCTGCCATAGAAGAGGTCCCAGTTGTCAATGAATGTTACTGAATTTTCCTTACAGTATTTGTCCAGCCAGCAATTGACACCAATTGCCCTGGACAGCCATTCATTTCCAACTCCTCTCCTTGGCAAAATACCACATATGACAGGGTTCCCACCCTTCTTCCTAATTATGTCTATTGCTGACCTAAACCTGCTAGTCAGGTCCTCACTCCTACGTCTGCCAACATCGTTGCTTCCAGCACTGAGACAGATAATAGGATTGCTCCCATTACCTCTCATGATGTCGTCCAGACGGCTCAACATATCCTCCATCCCAGCCCCAGGAAAGCAAACCCTCTGTCTCCTACTCCTATCAATCAAACAGAAAGCCCTATCCATGTACCTAACCTGACTGTCCCCAACAACAACAATGTTTTTACCTTCCTTTGTGTCTTTCGTCGTACGCTCCCAGAAGCGACCTCACATTCATCGGGTAGCACGGAGAATGGGTTCGATGTTTCCACAACATTCTCCCTGGGCCTTCGCTGTTTCACTCTCTCCACCCGTCCTCTTGAGCCTTAACTTTGTCCCATGCGTTTTAGCCACTGTCCAGGTTCCTTTCCTGGCTTGAGGATTCTCAACAGGAGGATTACTATTATATTAGCGTCGAAATTTTGAAGAGGATCGAATAAGGTGTCTCCGAGCAATACATAAATAATTGTCATAAAATATTCGTAGATGTTGATAAAAATTTACGAAAAATATTAGTCTTCCCTCGTTATTAAAAACAACATAAAATCGCCGGTATTTTGTCAAAATTTTGCTTTTCACATTTACATTCTATTTAAAATCCTGTAAGAAAAGTATTTAGATCCTTTTGAAAAACCCATTTAGAGAAAATTGCCCCCCCCAAAAAAAAAAAAAAAAATGGCAAATTACCATCCACAAAGCTGAAAATTTGTACAAAAATTCTTCTTATTAAGACACACCAGCGTTTAGGGTTTGAAGCTTATCAGAAGAGGCATTCACCAGTTATTATACGGAAGCTAATTTGCTTTATAAAACTGGCGAAATTTACACAGTTCAAAGTGAGTGACCAGCTGTGTTTTAATAAAACCCACCAATGGTGAAAGTTTGAAGCCGATCAGAAAAGGCATTCCTCAGTAACTGATCCGCTTGCAACGATACAAAGTTGTGTTGTCGTTCTTATTATAGACAACATCTATAATACTATTTTGAAGCCAATCACAAGAAGCCTTCGTTAATTATTGAATAAAAAAAATTAATATCACTATACAATAAAGATGGCAAATTGTGACCTGTGTCAGCCAGTGGCAGTGTGACCCTTGTGTTCGGGGGAAACACATCAGTGGTGAGAATTTGAAGCCGATCAGACGAGTCATTCTCCAGGTACCGAGACAATTACAAACTTAATTCGTGGTCAGAAAAGTGGCAGATGCAGTTCAATGTAGATAAATGCAAGGTTCTGAAGCCGGAGTGTCCATAACCCAAGCACTTTAAGTTAAATAACTAGAACTTAGCCTACAGATTAGAGAAGGACTTGGGGGTGATGGTAAGCGCAACCTTAAACCAAGACAGTAATGCCAAGGTTAATAAGGCAAATAGATTACGGATATATCAAGAAGTGCTAGCAACAGAAGTCCAGAGGTATCAGCTTTATACATCATTAGTAAGGCTCACCTAGATTACGCCTCAGTTCCTGGTCTCCATATTACAGAATGGACATACTCGTTAGAAAACATTCAGCGTAGAATGACTAAATTAATACATAGCATTAGAAATCTTCTTACGAAGAAAGATTGAAGACCCTAAAATTACATTCACTTGTAAGACGAGAATGAGGGGAGAATGATCGAGGATACAAGTGGAAAATGGGTATTAACAAAGGGGATATAAATAAGGTCTTGAGGATATCTCTCCAAGAGAGAACCCGACAATGGATTCAGCAGATGTTTAGATTTAGAAAGGATATAGGAAAGTATTGGTTTGGAAATAGGGTAGTTGATGAGGGAACAGTCTGCCTAGTAGGATTATTGAAGCTAGACCTTGGGTAGTTTCAAATTTAGGTTGATAAATTCATGAGTGAGAGGGGTTGGATTTGAGTGGGACCTGCGCATGAGGGTAGAATTGTCAAAGCTTATTTCTTGGGTAGCTTTGAAAATTGGGTTGAGCAAATATTCTGTTAGGTGGATGGATTGTGAAGGACCTGCCTAGTATGGGCCAACAGGCCTGCTGCAGTGTTCCTCCTTTCTTATGTTCTTATGTTCTTAAACTACCCAAGGTCCTTGCTTCAATAACCCTACTAGGCAGACTGTTCCACTCATCAACTACCCTATTTCCAAACCAATACTTTCCTATATCCTTTCTAAATCTAAACTTATCTAACTTGAATTCATTATTGGGGTTCTCTGGAGATACCTCAAGACCTTATTTATATCCCCTTTGTTAATACCTCCATTTTCCACTTGTATACCTGATCATGTCTCCTCATTCTACGTCTTACAAGTGAATGTAATTTAAGGGTCTTCAATCTTTCTTCGTAAGGAAGATTTCTAATGCTATGTATTAATTTAGTCATTCTACGCTGAATGTTTTCTAACGAATTTATGTCCATTCTGTAATATGGAGACCAGAACTGAGCTCAAATCTAGGTGAGGCCTTACTAATGATGTATAAAGCTGTAATATAACCTCTGGACTTCTGTTGCTAACTTCTTATATAAATCCCAGTAATCTATTTGCCTTATTACGTACGCTTAGGCATTGCTGTCTTGGTTTAAGGTTGCTGCTTACCATCACCCCAAGTCCTTTCGCAATCTGTATGGCTGTTCTACGTTATTTAACTTATAAGTGCTTGGGTTATGGACACTCCCGAGTTTAGAACTTTGCATTTATCTACATTGAACTGATCTGCCATTTTTCTGACCAGGAATTGAGTTTGTCTAAATCCTCCTGTAGTTCACTGACATCTACGCCTGAATCGATTATCCTACCTATCTTCGTGTCATCAGCGAATTTGCTCATATCACTAGAAATTCTCTCGCAGGTCATTTATATATATTATAAACAACAACGGGCCCAAACCGATCCCTGAGGAACGCCACTTGTTACAGATCCTCATTCCGATTTAACCTCATTTATGCACACCTCTGCTTCCTATCGGGAGCCATGACTCGATCCATGACAACACTTTTCCCCAATGCCATGAGCAGCCACTTTCTTTAACAGTCTCTGATGTGGTACTTATCAAAAGCCTTACTAAAATCCAAATAAACAATATCAATTCTTATCATTATCAACGCCTCAAAAGCCTTACTGAAAAAGTTAATAAATTAGTTAGGCAGGAACGCCCCTGGTGAATCCATGCGAGTATCATTAATCAAAATATGCCTATCGAGATGGCTTTATGTTATCAGCATAATCGACTCTAGTAATTTGCCTACAATTGATGTTAGACTTATTGGGCGGTAATTTGATGGTAACGACTTGTCCCCTGCTTTAAAAATAGGAATTACATTAGCCATCTTCCATGTATCCGGGACTACACCTGTTTGAAGAGATAGGTTAAAAATGTTAGTTAAGGTTTCACAGAGTTCTATTTTTCATTCCTTAAGAACCCTTGAAAAGCTCATCGGGCCTGGCGATTTATTTTGCTTCAAACGGCTCATCTGTTTGATAACCATTTGCTAGTGACTGTGATACTTACATAATTTATCTTCTTCAGGCCCACTAAAATACCTAAATCTTGGGATATTATTAGTGTCTTCCTGAGTGAAACCGAGAGAAAATAATTATTAAAAATAGAGCACATTTATTTCCCTTTTTCAGTTAGATACCCATAATTATTTTTAAGGGACCATCTTATCTCTAACTTTTGTTCTATACACCTGGAAAAACTTTTTAAGGGTTAGTTGAATCCCAGCAACTTTAATTT